>JASDQU011509615.1:12367-34866 GCA_032191745.1 Picea mariana
AGTTGCTGTGTTTATGTCTTATGTTCAATCATTTCTGATGTTGTCTATGCTTATTTCTACATAAGTAATCTTTAATTATGTGTTGCAAATTGATCCGGTTGCATTAAACACATAACATTTTACTTGCAAATTAATTTAATCAAGTTTATCAAGTCTTCGTCATATTTTTAGATCACTTATAATGGATGGATTGCAATGGGAAGTGTTTTTGACAACCACAGTAGTTAATGAGTAGAGGCAGAATGCTCCATGCTCACTCATTATTCTGGCATATGACATATAATGTCGAAAACCTACAATGAACAGGTTATAGCAAGCATAAAATGTATTATCAAACCTACAACATGCAACTTGTAATGAACGATAAACTGATAAAGAGTGGTCTGTTAAGTATGTGTTCAGTAATTTATAGCACACAAGAGTTTAAGTATTTAAAAAAATAACATGACTATCACTGTAATAACCCGTATCATGGTAATAATACAAAAATTCTTGCAAAGACTCATTTCGCTAGGCAATGATCATTTGTCAGCTCATGAACCCCTCCCCCACACCTAAGTATTGTGACACCTCACAATCAAAAGTATAGGAAACTAGTCAGTATCCTCCAATAGCCGAAGATTTATAGTATGTCAAGTGTAAAGATAAAATTTCACAGCTTGGTCTGACAAGACAGTTAGAAGATGGCCCCACCTATAGGATAACAGATCCTTTATATAGGTAAGAAGAGGTAGGCAAGAGAGTTTCAAGATATCCTTAGAGTCATTTTCCAATGGCAAGTTGATGAGATTCATTAATCCTTAGCTTAACCACACACACTCCATGTCAGCTTTGTCTGCAAGTAATGTCGTACATCAGGACAAGTTTAGATTTATTATTTATTTTTGTCAGATTACCATCCTCGCTAGGTAGAATGCCCCACTACAAGCAAGCCTATTCAGTACTCCGACAGGTTTACCTAGTCATACCACATCCCGTTACTCGCTGCCAGCAGACCTGTTCAGTATCCCGGAGGGTTAGCCTCTTAAACTCTCAGGGACTGGTCCTCCATCTTTTAAGATTTTAGTATAGGGTTGCTTATGCAAGAAGATGGGGGAACAACTCTAAAACAACTTTTTCTTTATTTTTATTTTTAATTGGGATGGTATTTATGTTAGAGGATGACTTTCCATTATATTATTAGTGATTGTCCTGATGTAAGGGGTACTTAAGCGAACATGGCCTATCTAAAGATATGATATAATCAAGCTATTTAGTGTGTAGTGGATGGTACCATTGAGAAAGAACATAAAGGTATCTCTAGGCTCAACTTACTCTTCTTCCTTTGTAGTTATTGTGATGTTTCCATGACTAACCGCTAATTAGACGTCCTTGTTACCCTTTGATAAAGACACTTGACTCACTTACTCAGGTTTCTTGGAAAAACTGTATGAGAGACCTCTAGGCTTGATAGTTATGGTATCGCTTCCTTATACAGTGGTGAAGAGTTTCAAGAGAAACTGATTTAGAATGCATTAAAAAATGATAATGTTTGCAAAAATATGGCTAACTACAGTAAGTCAATATTCAATTGATGCTTTAGCAACACAAAATTCAAGTATAACAATGTTTTTAAGAAAGAATCCTTGAAACCGTGTACTCCTGGTGAAATAAATACTTACAGAAATATCTAGAATTGCCTTATTTACAAAATGCAAAAACTATTTACATATATATAGTAGGAAATTCGGAAAATTTTTCAAGAACAAGGGGGGACTTCCCCATCTACTAAGGCCAATGCCTTGTCAGCTGACATGAACTATAGAAAATCTTCTCTGGAAATGGGCTTATGATAAAATTTAAGTTGGTGTCCATTTACCATAAAGGAGACTTGTCCATCGTCAATTGTTTTAATTTTTATAGCTCCATTGTCATATACAGTGTCTACCTCGTAAGGGCCCAACGATCGGATGGTGAGTTTGCCTTTGAAAGTTTTGAATCGGGAATCAAACAATAGGGCCCAATCACCAGGCTGGAAGTGCTTCTTCTTAATAAACTTGTCATGCCACTTGCTCCTCTGGTTTTGGACTAATATCGTCCATTGGATGGCATCTTGTCTGATTTCATCCAACTCATTTAGTTGTAGGGCTCGTTGCTTTTGAGCCTCATCCAGGTTCAATCCTAATTTTGTGGCAATACGGAAGGTCCTTACTTGGAATTCTATAGGTAAAAGTACTTGTTTCCCGTACACTAGCTCATAAGGGGTATTCCCAGTGGTATTTATCTAGGTAGTCCGGTATGCTCACAAAGCCTCTGAGAGCCTATTAGCCCAATCCCGGTGATGTAATTGAACAGTCTTGGTCAAGATGGATTCTAGAAATTTGTTTGTGGATTCTACTTGACCATTGGCTTGCAGGTGGAATGGATAAGATTTATGATGTTTAATCCCATATTTCTCTGTTAGCTCTTTCATCATCTTGGAAGTAAATTGAGTGCCTTGGTCGGTAACAATTTCATGAGGGACACCGAAGCGAGTAAAGATGTATTCATAGATAAATTTGACAAAAGACTACTCTGTAGTCTTAAATAGGGCTTTTGCCTCTACCCATTTGGTGACATAGTCCGTACAAACCAAAATATAGTTCTTCCTACGAGACATGGGTGACATTGGTCCTACAAAGTCAAGGGCCCATTTTTCGAAGGGTTCTATCATAACTTGGGCCTACAAAGGCATTTCGTTAGATGTTGTAGGTCTTCCTATCCTTTGGAAACTATCGCAACTTCTCACATACTTGGCAACATCTTTGAAAATGCTAGGCCAATAGTAACCTGAATGTAATACCTTATATGCTGTGAATTTGTCAGAGAAATGGCCACCACATGGTCCATCATGACAACTACGTAGTATATCATGTACTTCATCCTCTTAGACACATCTACAAATAATCAAATCAGGACATGTGCGAAAAAGATCATGACCAACCCAAGAGTAATTAGCACTCTATGTAATAAGTTTCCGCTTTTCATGAGGTGACAAATGAGACGGTAACTTCCTAGTGGCCAAATAGTTTTCAATATCCGCAAACCAAGGGGTATTGACAGAGAGGGAAAAGAGGTGCTCATCTGGGAAACTATCATCTACAAGGATATCATCATCCTCATTTTTTATTCGGGAAAGAAAGTCAGCTACTACATTATCCTTTCCAGGTCTGTCAAGCACAGTAATATTAAATTCTTGCAATAACAAGAGCCACCTAGTCACTCGACCATTAGTTATAGGTTTATTCATGAGGAATCTAATGTCGGAATGGTTGGTGTGTTCAAATACTTCATAACCTGTAATTTAATGATGAAATTTGTTAATAGCATGAACAACTGCCAAGAATTCCTTCTCGGTGACTATGTAGTTCGAATTGGCAGGGGACAAGTTCTTGCTTATAAAATAAATGGCATAGGACTGTTGGTCCTCTTTCTTCCCTAATACCCCTCCGATTGCAGTGTCGAAGGCATCAACGAATATATGAAATGGGAGAGTCCAATTGGGCCCTCTAAGAACTGGTGCCACAGACAGCTTGGCTTTCAGGGTTTCAAAGGTAGTTTGGCACTGCTCAGTCCAAACAAAATCAACTTCTTTTACCAATAATCCAAACATAGGTGCAACAATCTTTGTAAAATTTTCAACAAACCGCCAGTAATATCTGGCATGTCCAAGAAATCTTCTCACCTCTTTTTGAGTCTTGGGCGGTGCAAGTATAATAATGACCTCAATCTTTGCAGGATCAACTTTTATTCCTTCAGATGAAACATGATGTCCTAGAACCACTCCTTCAGTTAACAACATTTTTCATTTTTCATGACTTAGAGATAGGTTCATTTCCTGGCATCTGATGAGGAATTTTTCTAAGTTGTCTAAAGCTTCCTGGTAAGTGTTGCCATAGAATGTGAAGTCATCCATGTAGACCTCCACAAAATCATGAATAAGATCGACAAATATTCCTAATACGGCTCGGTTAAATGTGGTAGGAGCATTACACAATTCAGTTGGTAAGACCCTATAGGCATAGGTGCCCCATGGACAAGTAAAGGTAGTCTTGTCCTGGTCCTCGGGTGCTATAAGAATCTGGTTGTACTTGCTTTACCTATCTAGAAAGGAGAAATACTTCTTTCCGGACAAGGTATATAGAACTTGGTCAATGAAAGGAAGAGGAAAGTAGTCTTTCAGAGTGGCCTTGTTGAGTTCCCCGAAATCAACACAGATTCTCCATATCCCGGTCACTTTCATTGGAACCATTACAAGCGGGGATACCCACTTATTGTCGGAGATGGGATAGATAAATCCAACATTTAGCAACTTTTGAATCTCCTCCTTGACTATGTTTTTGAGTGTTGGGTTCATCCTTCTCTGGGGTTTCCTAATAGGTGTTACCTCCACCTGGGTATATATATGGTGGATACATGTGTCAGGGTGTATACCCTTCATGTCAATGTATTCCCAGGCAAATGCTCCTATTTGTTCTTTAAGGATATCTACTAACTATTTCTATTGGTCTGTATCTAGCCCAGAGTTTATATGTAAAAATTTTCCTGGACTAATCTCATAGGGCATAGTATAAGACATGGTAGACTCATCTGTTTCAAAAATAAAAGATGTCAAAGACAAAATGGATGGGTCTAATTGTTCTTGAAATTATTCCCCAAACATGTACTCAAATTGGGGAAAAGACTGTGGAAAATCCACACATGTGATAGAGAAAATGAATTGGTTTAGCACATTTTCTGGTGTATGCTCTTGAAGAGCCCTTTCATGGTCACTAGGAAATACAGGTTCTTCCCAGTCTTCGTTCTTGTATGGACATTCAAGCCACCATAGATTCTCCATAATAGGTTGGGCTGGAGGTTAAATGGTAAGATTATGGATAGAGAGACCATTTGAGATGGTCATTTCTCCTTCTCTACAGCCAATAAATGCATTGGTTGTGGCTAGCCAAGGTCTTCCCAAAATAACGGGATGGCCTCTGGCAGGATCATTTGAATGAATGACAAGAAAATCTACAGGGTACTCCCATGAGGCTAAAGTAACCATGACATCATCTAAAATCTCCTTAGGTATAACCCTAGTCTTATCTGCTAATTCCAAAATGTTTGGGGTAGGCTGAAGAAGAGGTTGTAACTGTAATTGTTCCAAGGTAGTAGCAGTCATAACATTGATGGCTGCCCCTAGGTCTATGAGAGTGTTTCCAATGGAGACTTCCTTAATAGTTATGGTCACTACGGGGTTTCCTGGATTACCATACTTTGCTATCTTTGGTTGATCTGATATGTACTCAGAGAGTCCTCCTACCAAGTGTACTGTAGGAAATTTCTTTTTCTTCCTACCTGGCTTCTTGATACATAATTATTTGACTACCTTACTATAGATTGGAATGTCTTTATGGCTTAAAGCAAGGGAATTTTGACACAAATATTTTTCAATTCATTCAAAATGTCAAATTCCGGTCGGGTGGTAGGTTTCTCGATTACCAATCGGTCTAGATAAGGAGGGACCTTCATAATTTGTGAAGGTTCATTTTGGGGAATCTTGGGTTCTTGATTCTTCGAGATAATAACATCTTCCCACCTAGTGTCATCCATGGGTTGTTTGGTGATTTCTTCTTCTTCTTCTTCCTAGATGACTACTGAAGGTCTCTTCCTATCTAGAACTTTTCTCGATCTTAGTTGAATTTCCTGTAATGGAACAGGAGTAATAACATATGTCAAGAAGGCCTTCATCTCAACATTGTTAAGAGATTGAGGGGGATTATTATTAGGATTCGACACTGGCTATGCTAGTAATAGTGTCAGTTTCAAGGAGCTTTCATTTTGAAATTTTAGTGGTTGTTGTTGTGGGATAGGAGGTAAAGGTGGTGGAACAAAACCTGGAAAAAGTTGCGTAGTGTTCGATGAGAACTGAGGATAAGGATGGTTGTACATAGGGATAGGTGGAGCTTGAGGGTTTCCTTGGTTGTGTCCTCCCCTCCATCCTTGAATCCAAGGATGTTGGTACTGAGTAGACTAGTTTTTCCAAACTGGTGAGTTCCACTATTGTTGTTGATAATAGGGTGGAACTTGAGACTATAGATCCAGGTATGTGGGTTGATTCCTAGGCTGCCATGGCCTCCTAGGTGCATAATAAGACTCCCCAGGATATCCACTCCTATATATGGCTAATAAACCGGGCAATGATGGAAATTTTTTAGTCACATGGTCTTTTGTACAGAAGCCACAAACTGAAATGTTATCTAATGGGCACTCCCTTGAGGAATGCTTCCTCCTGCATCTTGGGAAATATATACTCATTGCTACATTTTCCTCCTCCTGTTTCTTTTTGAGTTTAAGGGTATCGAATTGGGAACCTATTGTGCTTAAGATGTCAGTCTTAAAGTTTTCTAAAAGGTTCCCTATGTATTCTCTCGTAATACCACCTGAATTAACTAGTTTTAAGCTTCTGTTGTAAGGGTCTCGAACATTCTTTCATGTTTTGGCTCTACTCCTTGAGTATTTTTTACACATTTCACATATTTTAGCAAAAGGTTTATGGGAGATGTCACCTAATGCCATCAGGTTAAGCATCTCTAAAAATTGTTCTGAAATTCCCTTAAGGAAAAGAGCCCTAATTGCATCCTCTGGGAGGTCATGATATTTTGACTTCTGGGAGATATAACCAAATCTTTCCATATAATCTTCAAGGGTCTCGTCTTCTGATTGTTGGATTTTAAAAATGTCATTACGAGATTCTTTGGTCTTGCAGTAGTCTTGGTACTTCCTTAGAAATATTTCTTTCATGGTTTCCCAAGACCTAATACTGAATTCTCCCAACCCCATGAACCATCTTAGTGCAGAGTCTTTGAGGGTGGAAGTAAAGAGTTTTAATTTCTAGGCATCTTGTACATAGTTGTATCTCCTACACAAGATGTTAAATTCAAATAGGAAGGTGTCTGGATCTTCACTGTTTTTACCATAAAAGGTAGGCAGTGTTGAGAGAGGTATATTCTTCATGTTGACATTCAGAGTGGTGTCTAAAACCGGAAACCAAAAGGTAGTTTTGGTTTGGTTTCCAGTTTCTTCTTCCTCCCCGTGTCTTACATTGTTATGGTCCTCCTAATCATCCATATTGGCTTGGTTTCCAAAAAGAGAATACCTAGGTGGTTTTACTTTTGAAGAAAACAAGGTTTCCCTTTGATGGAAATGTCTTCCTACTGGTTGGATATTTGGGACTCTACTCGAGCCAGTTGAGACTATTGGTGCCAAAGTTTCTGTGTCAATTTGAGAGATGATTACATTGGCTGAACTACCAAACAAAAGATTCACCTTTTCAGGGTCTATGATGTCCTTAAAATTAGGGTCCCCTAGTGGTGGTGTAAAAGAAAAGGTTGTATTGTTTGGTTCTGTGGAAGACTCGAGTGGTCTTGCCCCCTATCCTAATATGATTTATGCTTCAATTTCTTGTTCTATGGTGCTCCCCATGTTAGTCCCTTCAGAGACTATTTTAGCTCTTGTGTTAGTCCCTTCAGAGACTATTTTAGCTGTTTGAGTCGAGCTAGCTTTTGTTTTTTGGTATCGATCTGCGGATTTTATAAGAGGAACATTCCTTCCCCCAAAGATATTGGAAGGAACCTTGGTTGAAAGGTATGATTTTGATTTAATGTATCTACCTTGTGGGTCTCTAGGCCTATTCATGAAAGAAAGAAAAAACAAAAAGAAAAAGCTACCATTTGATTCCTAGGTCTATTTATGAAAAAAAATAAAGACAAAAAACAAAAACAAAAAAGAAAAACTACCATTGGGTTTGGGGGAACCTGCTATAGCATATGCACAGGTTATTACCTCTCATATTAAAGTTCCCCCTCCACCAAACTAATGCTAAGGTCTAGAAATGATCTAATTCCTAACGTCTTCTTACCTTGAGACAACTCCCCAGCAATGACGCCAAAAATGATGGGTGTTCTATATGCACTAAAAACACAGTAAAAACCCTCAATTAAATTGTCAACCCGGGGTAAGTAAACTTAGAGTTGTAGCAAAATATATGCCAAAGGTAGAAGGATGGTAGGAGTATAGTCTAACTAAGGAAGGAAACTATCTAAGGCTAATCTACTCAAGCAAAGCTATCTAATGAGCAAACCCTACTAAGCATAATGAAACTAGGTAACCTAAGTACTTTTGGGCCAAGGGTTGATGGATAGTTCCTAAGAAAGCAAATGAAAACTCTATGTAAATCAAACAATAAGCAAAATCAAACTACCAAGGATAATAAACAAATGACAAAAGAAAACTTCTTAAACTTTCCAACCTACATTCAATGAGCAACTACCCTATGAAAGAAAATGAATAAGCAAGTAAGAAAAAACACCTATCTAACCTATTAAAGCAAATAGACAAGTAAGCAAAGACACCTAACTAACCTACTAAAGCAAAAGACAAGTAAGCAAAGTCACCTAACTAACCTATGAAAGCAAAAGACAAGTAAACAAAGGAAGCTAACTACTGCAAGCAAAAATTCTCATTGAACAACTATCTAGCCTAAGAGGCAAGTGGACTAAATGCCTAATGCAAAACTATTTCTAATGCATGAAAGGAAATCTAAATGTTCATTGTAATACATGAAAGGAAATCTATTCTATTGAAAGCAAGAAAGACTACCAACTAAACTTATGAAAACAAGAAACTATCTCTTCTAGTCTACAAAAACAAGAAACTATCTTTAATCTATGAAACACTCAAATGTAATGCTGGTGGTTGTGTGAATGCCTTCGATGGTGACAGATGATATCTTGATGACACTTGACAACAAAGGACAATTCCAACGGTATAAACTCAACACTAATCTCAATGGAAAAATGAAAGGTATGGATTAAACAATCTAAGGAGAATTTAGCCATGACAAAGATAATGTTAAATACCTTGCATATTCATGTATGAACCATCAACAACATAACGAGGTTATTATTCCAATTCTACACTATGTAAGCAAACTAGATTCATTCCTTAACTAAGAAATTCAATTGCACTTTAATTCTAAGAAAGGAAATTGCGTGAAATAAAACTATACTTTGTCTATTTTATCCATTCAAACTATGATAAGAAAATGAATTAAAAACATAAATTAAACTATGATATTAAGAAGTAAATTGACAATTACATTAACCAATAACTAAGTAAATTAAATCTATGTAAAAGTAAGATGAGCAAACTATAAAAACTGGAAGTAAATCTATCCATCCATCAATCTTTGTCAAAAGAAACCCAAATTAAAACTATGTTCTGTTCTAATTAAAAAAACTGTTCTAAACTTGACTGTAAAATTATAAAAGAAAACACAATTTAACATCTAACTGCATGCGGGGTTAGTGTAGTGAGAGAGATGGGGTTAGCATGGAGACTTGAAAGCCTTTTCTAATCTACAAAATTAACACATACTAACACATATCATCATCTAACCTTCAAAAGAGAAGTAAAACAATAAGCTACAACAAACTAGTTAGCACAATAAAAATATACATGTACAGAAAATAAAAAGAAAGAAATTTAAATTAGGAAATGAAAAATAAACATGAAGACAGTTACCAGACTGCTGGTGGGCCTCCCAACAAGTCCCGGTTACTCTCTAAAAGAACACCATGAACTCAACAGACCAAATTCAACATAAAAATCCAAAAACACAGTTCTGGCACAATTCTGGCAATGTAAAATACTAAAACAGAGAAAAACGAATTTGTCTCTAATCTAATGGCTCTTTTACTTGCTTAACTATCTAATGACCATCCTGGCAGTATTTATAAGTTTACAAACCAAGTGCTCGACCACAATAGAGTCGAAGCACCTCTAAATTTGGCAAAATACAATAAATGATGCCATAACTAACAAAATGGAGCAAGCCAATAATCACCATCTTTAGACAACTGAAACTGAGTTGTCTTGAGCTTAGTAGCTGGAGGGGGCGATCATGAAGAAAACCCATGTGCCCGATTCGTCCATCACTGGCCGCCAATGCCATAACCACCAACTCGCCTTGTGTTTTTGTGCAATACTGGGTGCTGGAATGAGTTTCGGATCGGGTATCAGAACAAGTGCTGGAATGAGTGCCGGATCAAGTGCTAGATCATTAAACATGAATTACACGTACCTTATGCCGATTATACCATTTTATCATAAAATTCTTCAAAAAGCTCCTTTGAAAGATGAAAAACGCATATGTACATATGCTAAAAAGTGTATAATAATGTCATGAAAATGATCATATCTCGGGCCCGTTAGAAAAAACAGGACCGCGGAGCAATAAAATAAAACAAATGCAGAAATAAAACACAGAAGACACACAATACAAGAGAGACACAGATATACGTGGTTCACCCAGTGTGGGCTACGTCCACCAGAGAAATTGCCAGGTCCTTCCTTTGTTATTATCCAACAAATGAAGGGATACAACCTACAACAAAACCCATTGTAACTTCCTCTTCTTTCTCTCACAGTCTCCTATCTCAGAATACAATATTCACCCTCATACATAGCCGCAATACATTTCCCTCATAAAAGAGTGTTGCCTTCTAGGGCAAAAAACCCTAACATAATCTCTACCGTTAGATCTGCAACCTTATAATGAACGGTCCAGATTTACAATGAAATTACAATATACTTTTATAAGGAAATTTTTTCTTCGGGGGCTTCGTCCCCGAACCCCCATCGGGGGACGCTGCCCTCGAACCCCCGCTGGGGGCCCTCTTGCCCCCAGACCCCCCAGTCGGGGGGATGGACCCCCCGGACCCCGCAGAGGGGGTACCCCCCCTTTGCACTCCCCCGCGTGGAAGAGTGTACATACTTCTGTGGTGTAAATACTTCATGGGGTATAGACACGGCTGAAAGCAAGGACCTCTGCATCAGAAAGATAATGAGGCTCCACAACCAACAGGGCCCAACAAGTATGACAGAGATCTTACATGTTAAACTCGAGGTACAAGGAGAAGGTCAAGGTTGAAATAGGTAGGATGCTTGACGCATGAATCATTGATCCAGTAGAAGAATCCAAGTGGATTAGCCCAATGGTGGTGCAGGATAAGAAGACATAAGGAATCAAGATCCATGTGGATCAAAGGAAATTGAATGACACATGCTTACATTATCCATTTCCAACACCATTTACAAATGAAGTACTGGAAAACCTTGAAGGAACAAAAAATTATTCTTTTACAGTTGGGTTCTCTAGGTACCATCAGATGAAAATTGTGCAGGAGGATAGACACAAAACCATTTTTGTGACAGAGTGGGGCAGTTATTACGATACAGTAATGACCCTGCGGTGTTTTCTAGAGTAGCAGTGGCATTATTCAAGGAGTTCATCCATAAATTCCTGGAATTTTACTTGGATGATTGGACTGTGTTCAGTCTACACATGATCATATAGAGTTCTTCGGCTCATGTTATATCAATGCAGACAGTGTCAGATCTCGCTAAACTTAAATAAGTATATATTTTTTGCGTTGTTTGGAATTCTACTAGGACATGTAGTATGCAAACAAGGACTATTGGTTGATCCAACCAAGATTGCAGTAATTATGGATTTGGAACCTCCGACATCAGTTAGATAATTGAGGGAAATGTTGGGTCATATAGGTTATTACAGGAAATTTATCAATGTATATGCACAGATTACAACACCCATGGAAAATTTACTGAAGAAGGAAGCCAAGTTTCAATGGAATGAAGACTGCCAAAAGGGGCTGGACACTTTGAAATAGAAATTCATAACCACACCAATTTTGATATTTTTGGAGTGGAACAAGGAATTCCATGTACATGTAGATGCATCATCCATAGCATTGGGCACAATGCTGTCACAACCAGGATAACGGGACATCGATCATCAAATCACGTTTGGAAGTAGGAATTTGTCTACATCCGAAACAAATTATACCACTACCGAACAAGAGGATTGGCAATGGTCTATGCACTACAAAAATTTAGGCACTACTTACTGTGATCCCACTTCAAGATGTATACATATCATTCTGTATTAAAGTAATTAGTCAACATGCCAGTATTAGGAGGAAGAATATGCATATGGTGTAGATTTTAACCTTGTACAATTATTTACCACAAACATATTTTAAGTAAAATAACATAAAAGATACAATGGAAAATACAAACATTACACATATATGTTTCCCCTGGAAACCCAAACCGTGAAAACCAACATATTCTATATTCATTCATCATGATACCTTGTTTACAATACAATATACATATAGGAGCTAGCGGCATCCAAAACCCAAACCCAATGACCTAGATTAGTCAACAACCCTAATTCCTTAACTGAAAATAGAAAACCATCGAAAAAAACCACGTGTCGAAAAAACGCCCAACAATGGACACAAAAATTGAGTTTACATGAAAAATGAGGCAAAAAATGCCACACGTTTCCCGAGGCAAACACAAATTTTCTCCGGGGCACTGCCTTCGAACCCCTGAAGGGTGGGCCTGGCGACCCCCCCCCCTCAATCCCCCCTGCATGCCCGATGCAATGTAGCAAACACTAAAGCTATTCGTGGAAATAATATAACACATACCCAACATTCTCCCACTTGTTTTTTTCTTTGCATACATGGGGTTACATGGTTACATAGTCAAAAATCCAGGGCAACAATGCCCATAGATCCTCTACACCAAGAGAACTTCTTAGTGCTCACATATTTTTTTAATGAATCTGTAACATTCTTCAAAGTGTCCACCTTCATCAACAACACTTTCTTTTATTCAACCATGTCTCTCACAAAGTGATATTGAATATCAATATGCTTTGTCTTTGAATGATAAGCCGAGTTCTTCGCCAGAAAAATTGCACTCTGACTATCACAATCTATCCTTATAGATTGCTATACCAACTCAATACCTGAACACAATATTTGTAACCATATTTTTTCCTTACTTACATGATTGGATGCCATGTACTCAACTTCTGTAGTTGAAAGTCCCACTACAACCTATCTTTTTCTCATCCAACTGATTGCTCCTCCAGACAAGTTAAACACATACCCACTTGTATATCTCCTACGATCTAGATCTTCAGCCCAACCTGCATCCAAAAATACATGTGTGTACAACATTCTGTCCAATCCTGGTCTTCCTTGATAGCACAATCCATAGCTACTAGTGCCACGCAAATACCTGAAAACCCTTTTACTGTTGTCCAATGTTGCTTCCCTGGTTTTGATATATACTTGCTCAAAACTCCCACTGCATGTGTAATGTCCATTCTAGTATAGACCATTCCGTACATCAAAATGCCAACTGCACTCGCATATGGAACACAAGACATGTGCTCCTCCTCTTTCTCTGTCTTGGGACATAGTTCCATAGATAAATTTACACCAACATGAATGGGGACCTTGACCGGTTTACATTCCTGCATATTAAACCTATGCAATATTGTCTCGACATATTTTCTCTGATTTAACCAAAGTTTCCTATTTTCCGATCTCTTTTAATTTCCATGCCCAAAATGAAATTTGTAGCACTGAGATCCTTCATGTCAAATTTAGAGGACAACTGAGTTTTCACATCCTGATAATCTCCTTGTTGTTTCCTATCAACAACATGTCATCCACATACAAAACCAAATAAATCAAATGACCACCAATTAATTTAAAATACACACAGTGATCCTCTTTGCTTCTTGTGAATCCAAGTCCTAGCATATAAGTATCAATTTTTTTTATACTACATCCTTGGTGATTGTTTTAAACCATACATGTACTTTTTCAGCTTGCATACTAGCTCCTTCTTTCCCTTTATAGCAAAGCCTTCTGGATGCTTCATACAAATTTCTTATTCTAGATCCCCATGTAGGAATGTTGTCTTCACATCCATCTGTTCTACTTCAAAATCAAAAGAAACAAAAATAGATAACAAAAATATTATAGAAGTTAACTTGGAAACAAAATAAAAAATCTCACCAAAATCAATTCCCTCAACCTAGAAATAACCCTTTGCTACTAACCGAGCTTTGTATTTCTCCACTTTGCCTTCTGCATTAAGCCTCTTTTTAAATATCCATTTGCTGCCAATGGGATTTGTTCCAGTCAACAACTCCATTAGATCCCAAGCCTCATTCTTATCCAAGGCTGTCATTTCTTCATCCATGGCCTTTTATCCATAGTTTTCCATCCTCTGAATCCACTGCCTCCCTGAAAGTTCTAGGATCATCGTCAGTAATAGACAAAGAAAAATTTGAACGAAAATCAGTTGGAGTATACCTTTCCGGTAGCCTTCTTTCTCGAACCGATCTCCTCAATACTGGAGTATCAGGTTCTTCTCTTGTGATTCCTGTTCTTCTATAGAGTCTGATTCATCATCCTTTAAATCAAACTCTATTTTCTCTAGTTCTTCCTTACTTGGTAGGACTTCCTGTGTAACAACATCCTTCATTTATCTAAATACTGCATCTCGGTTATACACAAACTTCTTAGTTTATGGGTTCCAAAGCGTATAACCTTTGAGACCATATTTATAACCAATAAAGATACACTTTTCAGCCTTCTTATCTAGCTTACTCCTGTTTTCCTTTGGAACATGAACATAGGCCTCACAACCAAATACCTTGAGATGTGTGAGAGAATTTGTTTTACCAGTCCATAGCTCTTGTTGAGTCTTGTCATCCAATGCTGATGAGGGTGATTTCTTGGCCAGGTAACATGCAATACCCATTGCCTCTACCCATAATTGTTACCCTAACCCGACACCATTGAAAATGCACCTTGATTTTTCCATCAACGTCCTTTTCATTCTTTCTGCAAATCCATTCTACTAAGGTGTATATGAAGTAGTCTTCTGTCTTTCTATACCACACTTCTTATAGAATTCTTCAAATTCATTACTGTACAAATCTCCGCCATTATCTATTCTCAACACCTTAATTCTTTTCTCTGTTTGATTCTCAATAAGAGCCTTAAACTCTTTAAACCTGTCAAAGACTTCATATTTATTCCTAAAGAAATATGTCCAAGTATTCCTCTAGAAGTCATATATAAATGAGACATAGTACACATATTTTCCCAATGATGGAACTACCACAGGTCCAAACACATCACTGGGAACTAGCTGTAAAATTCCTTCTACCCTTGTTGCACCAGAGGGGAATCTTACTCGATTCTTCTTCCCTTATACACAATGTTCACAGAAATCAAAATCCAGAGAGCAGTTAGACATACCTTCAACCATACCTTTACCGTGTAGCAGTCTAAGACCCTTCTCTCCGATATGCCCCAGTCTTTGATGCCATAAATAACCTTTTCTCTAGAGACTATAGGAGTTATTTCTTCTTCAACCCCAATATTAGGAACAATGGAACTATTAAACCCATCACTAATAGTGATTCCTTTCATCTTATATAGAGTTCCAAACCAAACTCCCTTCAACAACACCATTGCTCCTCGAACCATCCTGCATGTTTCCTTTTCAAATATTGTTTTTACCCCTGCATCGTCCATTTTGCTTGCATAAATCAAATTTCTGGCCAATCCTGGGATGTGAAAAACACCATGTAGTGTTATAATCCTTCCATATATGAACCTCAGCTTGAATTTTCCTTGACCTATGATTCTGGTTGTCGAGTCATCACCTAAGAAAACATTACCTCCATCATACCTTTCATATTCACAGAACCTCTCCCTGTGGGGAGTCATATGAAAGGATGCACCTGAGTCAACCAACCATGCCTCACGATCTGCATGTGTTCTTGAAGAAGCCAAGTACACGTCCCCTCCTTCCTTAAAGGTATTTTCTTATGTAGAAGGAGATTCTTCAGATCCCTTCTTTTTCTCAACTTTGGATCTACACTGCTTCTTGTAGTGCGCTTCTTTTCCACATCTCCAACATACCTTTACAAAATTTCCAGGTGACTTAGATATTCCCTTAGACTTAGATCTCCCACTTGAGGACTTAGATCTATTTCTTTCTTGGGAATGCCCTCTTGCAAATATTGCATCTATGCTATTTCCTTCCATATTCTTCTGTCTCATCTCCTCCGATAATAAGGATGAGACTGTTAGAATATAATGGATGTGCTCGTTTAACCATATATAATATAGCAATATTGTCACCCAACCGTAGGCCGAAGCCACCCCTGAGCCCCTTAAAATTGTCAGAGAATGATTTCGGAAGGAAAACAATAGCCAACCAAGGAAAATGTATAAATATAACCAAGACTGATTAGAAAGTCCAACCATAACCATAGAAAGTTCGAGCCTAAACCAGGAAACTAGATTGCGGTAGCTACCAACTGTAGCTGCTCCCCAGACTTGTGCACTAGCCCAGTTATTGTAGTGCACACTTCTTCCCAACTGCAATTCTAAACAATGTGTACAAAATGAGGTCTAGATATTTGTATTTATATTGTTTCCTGAGCTGTCTGGGCCGACTTCTCATTCTAGAGACTAAATACTTAATATTAATTATTTCCTTGAACCGACTTGTCTTCTAGGGTTATGTTCAATGCTTTAGGGTTACTTATTGTTTCCCATAATATTCTATTCTCGTCAGGGTTACATGTGGAGGTAAATACCTCCCACAACTACCATAATATCAACACTCCCTCCTAGATAGGGAGGTATTGAAGGCAATGGTCTTGAGCACAAACATACCATTCAACCTATAACATCATCATAGTCGTATAGACTATCTCATTATTAGATCACAAGCACCATCATCAATATTAGTGTCATTTGAAAATATAAACTACATCATCTCTCAAAACCATACTCCATCTGAGTAATTAGACACGATGCTGAATAAGTCACTCACTCCAAGGAGTGATACAGGGACCATTCTTCTAATCTAGACATATGTGCTAGAAGAATGAATATCCCAACAGATGCTAAAAGCTGTGCCATGGACTACAGAGAACATTCTTGTAGAAATGTCAATCTAGAACTATTTTCTAATCACGTCATAGAGATCCGTCTCAACCTATATGACTTAGAAAATATCGGTCCTGAACCACTTTCCTAATCGGGCCACAAACTGTGCCTTCGGAAAAATACTAGTCCATGTTATGTCAACAAAATGTCACCCTGGACTATTATTTTCAGAGAGAATACATGTCTGCCAACAATTTGAACTATCTGGACCATTCTTTGTCTAGAGAATGTATGTCCACAAGCACACTAACTATTCATCTGACTGATAATCATTTTCAACACTATTGATGGTCTACATGGCAATCAGAACAATGTCATTCACAACTGTGTCTATCCATAGTAGTACACAACTACAATCCTGTGGTACACTACCACACCAAGTAGCACACTGCTACTTAATTAGTGACACATAGTCACAACCAGTGGAACACATCCACCATAGTAGGATACATCTATTGTCCAAAGACATACAGTCTCCATAGAAATCATATCATCTGATATCAACCTGCACAAAAAAACAATGTCATGATATAAACTGAATCATCTGGGCCATTCTTCCACTCACATATGTGATATCTGGAAGAGCATCTTCCCTTAGAAGGTAAAACATCAATCATGAGCTACTGGACTATTCTTCTCAAGAATAAAAGAATAACTGTCCTGATTTTTGAGTCTGGATGATTCACCTATTTGGGCCATTCATCTGGCACTAAACAAAGTGCAACCTGAAGAGAATGAGTCTACCCTAGAGAATGTATGTCCCTGATTGTTGAACCTGGACCATTGACCTATATGGGCCATTCCTACGACACTAAAAAAAGTGCAACCTGGAGAAAATGAATCTTCCCTAGGGAATTACTGTCCGGACCATTTCCTAAGGAAATGACTGTCCTGCACCAACCTCCAAAACATACCATTCTTCAAAACTGCTCACAACTGTGAGCTTAAAAAGAATGATTGTCTGGTGAGGTAGACCATTCTTCTTGACCACTACTGAGAGTGACTGCCAAGAAGAGAGACTATCCTAGACCATTCCCCCACATTGGCCACAAGGGGAATCGCTGTCTATGGTACATCAACAATCCATTGAACCATTTTCGTTATGAAAATGACTATTCGATCTCGACCATTTTCTGAACTGGAAAATGCCTATCCGTCAGAAGTCTCAAACCACTTTTCGAACTGGAAAGGAACTGCTCATCCTGAACCATTTTTCAAACTTGAAAAATGAATTTCCATAAATCAATAGCACATCAGTGCTCCCTCCCAACCTGGGAGTCATCTCTTCCCTTTTAATAAGGAATTCATCTCCACAATCTTTAGCTTGTTTCTTGAGTACACAAACTCTTTCATCTTGGATAAAGGATTTACCAAAATGTCTTCTATTTGCTCATCTTTGGAGATAGATATTGGAGAATCACTTTTCTTTTCTAGACTTCATCATGGAGAATGTAATGCTCGATTTCAATGTACTTTGGTCTTTCTGGAACACTAGTTTTCTCTAAAGGATTCATATATCTCTGATCATTATAGTATATCATAGTTGGATTCATCTCTTTTGTTTCCTGCTAGCTCATAACATCGTGGCAAGGCTCAAACTGGAACATATCCAAGTGGTATTTCTTCTGTCATCATGAGAGTTTGTCATGGATTAGCAAACCATCATCCTAAACTTCTGAGTAACCATTCTGATATAATATATCTGTTATAGAAAGTTTTCACCAAGCTTCTGCTGTGTATTGGAGGCTATACACCAAGTTGTTTGAATCCATACAAGATCTTCTTCCATCTGCATACAAGAGTCTCTTTCTGGTATACCTCTAAACCTCGAGGTTGCTCTACATACGCTTCTTGTTCAATTACTCTGTTGAGGAGAACATTCCTTTCATTCATCTAATGTAAATTCCAACCCATGGATATTGCAGAAGATATAATGGCTCATGTAGAGGTATGTCCGGTTTACTGGAACAAGCAATCATCATAGTCTTCTCCCTCCATCTAGGAGAACCTCTAGTTTTGAATCTCGCAATGCTTATATTCATAAGTCTTTCATACATTATTCTTCATCACAACTTATGTTTCTTCTGCTTGATTGCTTCTAGTGGGTTCAAACCAAGCTGGTAGTATTGTGATTCTTGATATAATGACTGGTTGTCCTAGATTTTCTTTCTCTCTTGGAATCTTCATTTTCTTCCTCATGTTTCTCTTTAGCTCTTGGTTCCATGGAGTTTTCTATAGATTCCATGCCTTGAAGTTTCCAAATTTCTTCCTTTAATCATAGGATCATGGATGTGGATGGAAAACCAATGATACTTTAAGGCTTCTTTTCAAATAAGGCTTCTTCTAAAGTCAAACTGAACACATACTGCTTTTCATGGTTGCTACCATTGATGGTAGCATGGATAGATACTTTATAATATTCAATGGATCATATTATCTAGGATTAGCTCCCTCCTAATCCTTGCTTCATGCATGAATGCATGCTCTTCTTTTGGAATTATATAATCGACTCCCTCTATCTAAGAGAGTCCACGTTTCTGTCTGCATCCTTCTACAAAGTGTCACAAGTATTTTTCTTTTGATTGTTGACTTCTTTCAATTTTTACTTCTTCTAGGTTTCTTCAAGTTTGATTCTGATTTCGACAGCTGTAATAGCTTCCACAGGAATTGTTACCAAGGATTGTCAATGTACTTCATCTTTCAATGTTTATTGCTTGTCTTAGAGTCATCGTGATATCAATCCTTATCTTGCTATTCTTCCATAGGTATTGTTTCTCTTTGAACATCTTATATTCTAAGAAATAGATATGCAATATATGTATAGAAACTATGTAAACATGGTATGTTCAAGAACTATGAAGAATATTGTTACCTTGTCTTAGAAGAAGTTTGTTTTATCTTGCTTGGTCTTCTTTGAGGGTTTCCTTTCTTCGGAAACTGATTATTTGTGTGTTTACTTCCTTTTCTTTAGCTTGGGACAATGATTCTATTAGTGACCATATTTTTGACAGTTGAAGCATTGTATTTTTGACATATCTTTCTCTTGATTTGGCTTCTTCCTTGAGCCAAAATTCCTTTTATTCCTGAAATTCTTGAACCTTGCTGTGAAGGCTTGATCATTGTATTTATTTTGGGGTTTCTCTTTTTCACCATTCCTTTATTATTCTTGTGCACATCAAGTGCAACGTTCTTCAAATGTAGTATACTTCTTCCTTGTGTTCATGCTTACAGCAAATCCATCCCATGTCTTGGGAAGACCATTGAATACTATATTTACTAGTTCCTTCTCTGAAATGATCTCTTCAATATATTGTAGTTGATCTCTTAACTCAAAGATCCTCACAAATTATGATGTTATGCTATCATAATCATTCATTTTCATGTCACAGAGCTCATTCTTCAGACTCATTACCTGTCCAATGTTTCTGACTGAGAAGAGGTTTGTTAGGGCACCATACATCTTCTTAGATGAGTCAATATGGGAGATGTAGGGTATCAAGTGGTGTTTTATAGAATCCACTATGATACTCATGGAATTTATGTCATTATCTTTGAACTTCTCCATAACTGCAATATTCTGAGGTTCTTTCTCTTTTCCTTCTTCGAACTGTGGTTCCATGATCTTTCCTTTCACGATGTCAGACACCTTATTCTTGGCAAGGATGAGGTCAATCCTTGTCTTCCATGCTCTGAAGTTATAAGCCCATTCTAACCTATTTTCTGACTTCATAGAGTAAGTCATAATTGCTTTGACTTGGTCAACCTTTGACTTTGACCAAAAACTCAAACTTGACATCTTGGCTTGCCGAGAATACCAGGAGGTGTGCTAGGCTAGGGCCCACTAGGATATCCAAAATTTAGGTCAATCTCTTCACTTAAGGTGCCTCAGCAAGAGGGTTAGGGTTTCGTTGCTGTAGCAAAAACTGGTTGCAACTGCAACTGTAACAGAGCAAATCCTCCTAATATATCTTCCTTAGGTTAGACTATCCAAAGATAGTGTGGGCCCATAACCTGTTAGAATATAATGGATGTGCTCATTTAACCATATATAATATAGAAATATTGTCACCCAACCATAGGCCGAAGCCACTCTCGAGAACCTTAAGCTTGACAGAGAATGATTCCAGAAGAAAACCAATAGCCAACCATAAAAAATACATAAAGATAACATGGACTGATCAGAAAGTCCAACCATAACCAATAGAAAGTCCGAGCCTAAACCAGGAAACCAGATTGCGACAACTGCTAGTTGCAACTGCTCCCAAGACTTGTGCACTAGCCTAGTTCCTGTAGTGCACACTTCTTCCCAGTTGCAATTCTGAGCAATGTGTACAAAATGAGGTATGGCTACTTGTATTTCTACTGTTTCCTGATCTTTCTAGGCCGAATTCTCATTCTGGAGACTAAATACTTTATATTAATCATTTCCTTAAGCTGATTTGTCTTCTAGGGTTATGCTTAATTCTTTAGGGTTACTTCTTGCTTCCCAAAATATTCTATTCTCGTTAGGGTTACACATGGAGGTAAATACCTCCCGAAACTACCATAATATCAATAGAGACCACTTCATCAAAATTCAAGGAAGTTGTATTACTACTTATGGCCACAACCAGACTATCCCATGAGTATTGTAAAGAGCACAGTAAACTAATACACTTATATTCATCTTAAATTTTAATATCAACATATACTAACTGACTTACCATAGTATTGAAGGCATTCAAAAGCTCTGCCACCAAGTCTCCATCTCTCATCCTTAGGTTATACAACTTATTTCTCATAAATAGTTTATTTACTAGGGACTTAGATTGATACAACTTCCCCAACTTATCCCATAAATCTTTGGCTGTAGCTTCCTTTGACACATTCAGTAATTCTGAATCTGAGAGACACAGTTGGATTGTGCTCTTCGCCTTCCGATCCAAATTTTTCTATTCATCTGTTGAATTTCCTATAGGTGCAACACCTAGATCCACCATGATCCACTTATCTCTTTCCATCAACAAATATTCCATCTTGAGCTTCCACAACTCAAATTTTTTCTCATTAAACCTCTCGATCTCCATTTTTGAACTGCTCTCCATTTATCTTCACCTAAAGAATCAATACCACATATCTCTCACTATAACAAGGATTATCACAGTCCCAAGCCAAACCCTTGACCACAAAGGTGTCCCCCTGAAGCCAACAAAGCTATGATACCAAATGTATATTTTAACCTTGTACAATTATTTATTGAAAACATATTTTCAGTGAAAGAAAAAAAAATATACAATGGAAAATACAAACATTACACAAATATTTTTCCCCCGGAAACGCAAATCAAGAAAACCAACATATTCTATATTCATTCATCACGATACATTGTTTACAATACAATATACATATATGAGCCAATGACATCCAAAACCCTAACCTAATGACTTGGATTAGTCAACAACCCTAATTCCTTAAACAAAAATAGAAAACCATCGGCAAAAACCATGTGCCAAAAAACCACTGATCCGAAATCGGATTCAGAAGCCTGTCAGGGCTTGAAAAATGCTCAAAAATGAAAGTGCTCGGAATCTGACG
>JASDQU011509616.1:21539-37645 GCA_032191745.1 Picea mariana
TATTCTCACCCTGTGGAACCCACAAGTGATGACTCTACTAGCAGTCGAAGCCACCAAATACACATTTTTGGTTAACATGCAAATCGTAGGTAACACGGAGGTGATTCTATGCACTAATGTGTATGGTCCCCAGATGTTGGAAGAGAAGAGAAGAATGCTCCTAGACCTAGAAAACCTAAAAGCTCGTTCCAGCAACCTCCACTGGATCCTGTTCGGGGACTTCAACATCATCACAACACTTGCGGAGAAAAAAGGAGGCACCAAGAGACTGGATAGAGATGCGGAATACTTTTCAGCTTTCATTGACATAGTGGAGATGGTAGACATTAAAACAAGTAATGGCCAGTTCACATGGAACAACAAGCGGATAAATCAACATCAGGTAGCGACGAGGCTAGACAGATTCCTGGTGTCAGAGTCCATCATCCTACAGGGGTTAACTTTAGACTATAGCATCCTTCCTTGGGGGGCTTTATATCACTGGCCAGTCCAACTAGAAGTCAATTTCCAAACCACTCTGAAAAAACGACCTTTCAGATTTGAGAAATTTTGGATTGAACATCCCACCTTTAAGGAGAACATCATCCAATGGTGGAGGGAGCCACAGCCCAAACAAGGGACAAGGATATTCAAACTTTATAATAAACTCAAGTACATCAAACATAAACTCAAGGAGTGAAACAAGGAAATATTTGGAAACATAAACCAAGAAAAAAGAATTATTGAAGATAGAATGAGGAACCTCCAGGAAATTTGCATAGACATGGGCTATATAGAGGATTGGAAAAAGGAAGAGATCCAACTGACCTAGGAATGGGAAGCAAGATGCCATCAAGAGGAGACTTTATGGCACCAAAATTCTAGAATTGGGTGGTTAAAGGAGAACAGTATACAAGATTTTTCTATCGAACCACCATTGCTAGAAGAACCCACAAAAAAATCCTTAAAATTCGGGATCAGGATGGGATTGAGAGAGAGTCCCACAAGGAGATCGAAAATATACTGGTAAACCATTTCCATGGGATATCCCGGGAACCCAACCAAGATCAAATGGATGCCATACAAAGGATCACTCAGCACATCCCCAGGATAGTTACCGAGGAACAAAATATCAACCTAAACAAACCCATCGCTAAGGAGGAAATTGACCAAATAGTCTAGGAGATGCCCAATGGAAAGGCCCTAGGTCCAGATGGTTTCACAGTAGAATTCTTCAAAGCTTGTTGGGAAGTGGCCAAAAATGACGTCTATGGGGTGGTGGAAGACTCTAGACGCTCGACCTCCATTCTGAAAGTGCTAAATGCCACAATGATTACTCTTATCCCCAAAGAAAATGAAGCCAGGACCCCAAACCGCTACCGACCCATGGAATTATGCAATGTGGTGTACAAGATAATCTCCAAGGTCGTAGCCAACAGACTGAAACCTCTCATACCCTCACTGATTTCCCAGGAACAGGCGGGTTTTGTAGAAGGGCGACAAATTCTAGACAACATCATCCATGCCCATGAACTGATACACACGCTGAAAACCCATAGGAGAGGGGGGATGATAATCCAACTAGATCTAGAAAAATCTTACGACAAAATTAACTGGCACTATATAGTCAAGACTATGGAATATTTTGGCTTTGTGCAACACTGGATCAACTAGATTGTCAGCCTAGTGTCAACGACTAGTCATTCGCTACTAATCAATGGAGCCCCAGCCAAACCCTTTTGGCCTTCAAGAGGCATCAGACAAGGAGACCCGCTATCACCTTTCATGTTCATCCTGATGATGGAAGGACTCAGTAGAAGCATAAAAAGCGCAACTGCAGCCGGGGAAATAATAGGCATTGAACCTTTTGAAAATTGCTCGACCTCCACGCACCAACAGTTCGTTGATGACACCTTACTCCATGGCACACCCACGGTCAAGGAAGCAAAAGCCTACAAAATAATCTTAGAAGAATTTGGGGAAGCCTCGGGAGCGGAGATTAATCCCTCCAAATCCATGATATATTTCTTCAATACCAACCCAGCAATTCAAAGGAACCTGGCAAATATTTTGGGGTTTGAACGCAAAACTTTCCCAACGAAATATTTGGGAATTCACCTGACTGGTAGAGCATGCAAAATGGAAACATGGGAAAGAGTGATCAACAAGCTACAGGAGAGGGTGAAAAACTGGACCTACAGATCCCTCAACCTTGTGGGGAGAATTTTCCTTACCAAAGAAGTTTTGTAAGCAATCTCGACCTATATGATGTCAGTGTTTCCCACTCCCAAAGGAATACTCCAAAAAATAAGATCCATCCAAAGGGACTTCCTATGGCGTGGAGAGGAAAGCAAGAAAAAATGGGCCCTTGTGGCCTGGGAGAAGGTTTGCAAACAAAAATGCAAAGGAGGCTTGGGGCTGCAAGACCCACAAGTAACCAACGAAGCCTATGGGGCGAAACTCTGGTGGAGATGGGTCAAAGAAACGTCAACACCGTGGGCAACCCTCTGGAAGGCCAAGTATGCCTCGGACATCAATGACTAGGATAAAATTCGTTTTACGAGCACAAGATAAGGATCAACCATCTGGAATCTAGCCTGGTGCAACAAAACCTGGATCCAGACACATAGTTTATGGGAAGTAAGGAATGGTAAAATAGCCAAATTCTGGGAGGACGTGTGGCAACAAGAACCCAGAATGGAGAATTCGGACAGGGAGGAACTCCAACAGGAGATGATCGTGCAAGGCAAAATCAAAATCCACCACTATTGGAAATAGGAAAATGGTTGCAATAGATGGAGGATCTGGGACAAACTCAACCCACAAAACAGAGATCGGATCGCAACAATAACAATAGAGGTGGAGGAGGAATTGGGGAAAAGGAAAATTGTGGTCTCAGAAGAAGAGGACCAACTAACATGGGGCAGGGAAAATGGAGGGGAATTCAACTTAAAAGAAGTCTGGAATTACATGGCAGACCAAGACCAAGAAGACCCGGTGCAATAGTGGGGGAAGGTTTGGGGCAGCCCCCAGTGGCCAAAAATCAAAATGTTCAAATGGCTAGTACTCCACAACTGAATTCTAACCTGGGAAAACCTAAGGAAAAGAGGGTTCATAGGCCCATCACGATGCCACCTATGTCAAGCTAAAGAAGAAACAATGAATCACCTCCTCGATGAATGTTACTACATAGCAGAGATGTGGGACTGGGTGGCAGGCATCTTCCACCAGTCCAATAGGACGTGTGGAAACTTCAGTGCAACCATCAACAACTGGAATGAGAGTTATAGAAAAAACGAAATGGTAAAACTATGTTGGAACCTCATGTCAAGGATGATCATATGGGTAATATGGAAAGAAAGAAACCGGTGCATCTTCGTGAATGAAAGCCTCCCGGAAGAGAAAATCAAGGAAGCAATAATTTCATAAATTCGAGAAACGGTGCAGAGCCGCAACTGCCAGACTGAAAAAGTGCAACTCACAGGCCAGGACTCTCGAATCCTGGAAACCTTCCACCTAAAATACGGGCACAATAGCACAGGCAGGGCGGCCACCACAACTCCAATTAGGAGAGCACAAATGGACACCTCCACCAGCAAGGTTCCTCAAGTTAAATTTTGACAGGGCGGAAAAAGGAAACCAAGGAATGATAGGAACGGGAGGGGTGATCAGAGATAGTGGGGGAAACATAATCAGGTTGTATGCTAGGAGCCTGGGAAACTCAACCATCAATGCAGTAGAATTTGTAGCCCTGGAGCTTGGTCTCGAGATTCTAAGATGAGAAAGGATGACCAACACTATAGTGGAAGGTGACTCCACCTTGGTCATCAACATGGTGAAGAGACTCCAAAATGGCACCAGAGTGGGAAAGGTATAGAAACACTGGCACTTGGCACACTCCTTACAAAAAATCCAGGAGCATCTGCAAAAAATCGACACCGTGGAGTTGCGCTGGGTACGCAAGTCAGCAAATGGCTTGGCAGGCAGAATTGCCAATGAGGGAGTTAGCAAGGACGAACCGGAACTAGATACTACCTGGACCAACATCCCACTAGGACAATTCAGAACGGACTGCACCCAACTAGCGACAAAAGATCGGTACATCATCTTAAGCAAGGAAGGTCACATCGAGGTGGGCAGTGAAAGGGCCAGCGAAAGGCCAGAAGGACCCAGGAAGGATATGACTGCCCAACACTCGACTACCAATCACAATGCAGAGTCAAATTACACAATAGGTGAAGGTGCAGAAACAAGATCATATTAACAGTAAGACTTGCGGGGAAATCTCGTGGGTAAGCATCGACAGCAATCAGCAGACGAAAAATGACGTAAGGCAAGAAGGATTGACACGGACTAGTATCGATCCACCACACCACGTACCAAGTACGGGGAGGGCCAAGTTGGATATCAAGCTAGAAGGGGCAATGTCCAATACAGGAATAACGATCGAGCCATCATGAACATATGGACCGTGATCGAGAAAAAGGACGGGAAGTTTCACCTCTATGGACAGACCATGATTAGAAGGACGAGCCCACAGCATGGAAAGTTCAATAAGAGACCAAACAGCAGGAAGAAAGGCAAACAGAAGAGCGCAATTGCAGAGGCTACAAAAAGACACTAGGGTAGGGTAAGGAGGAACCACGGGGTAGACATGAGAAGGTGAGAGCGCAACAAAGGAGCAACCATAGGCCAAACAGAATGGTGCGCATGAAGCGAACAAACAGCAAAAGAAATCCCCAAGGGGAGGGAACTCCGACCACTCCTCGACGAGTTTCAAGGATGGAGCAAGCGGCAAAAGACGCGGAGGGTACCTTTCATACTCTGGTTGCACCAAGAGGAAAGGCAACCATTACCCGGCTGGAGAAGGCAATCAACGAAAAGTGCAAGGGCAAAACATGGGAGGCTCTGGCTCAGGAAGTAGACTAGGTAACTGACCTAGGAGCCACACAACCCAGGAAAACCCTCTATCACAAAATAGTGGAGATGGCATGGAAAAAAAAGATGCTAATAGGCAAGGTGAGCTCGGAGAGGGCAGACGCCAGACGGGAGAACAGCAAGGAACACATGAAACTGCGGAACGAAATCTTGAGCTACCTCAGCAGTCTGAAGACCATTACCAGAATGCTAACTAAGGTCGAGACAGAGCAGAAAGTCAAGCTGGAATGGTTGGCTGCCCAATTCCACCTCTACATGTGCTACGTCCATCACATGGACATCACGCCAGTCGACGGGAAAGGAGCGCCAACACATATCAGAAAGACTTGCACAGTCTCCCAAAAGGAGGAGAACAAGGGACCGACGGACGAAGGAAAGAAACATGTCATCATTCTAGACTAGTGTCTGGTTAGTCTATCATGAAGTCAGTCAGGTCAATCCTAAGTCAATTTCATCTTTTGTCACTGTTATTTTGTTTATCTTTTTCATGTTTGTTGCACTCTTACGGTCAAAAACTGGATATGGTAGGACTGGGTTGGTTTCCCAGGGTGGCACCCCAGTCCTCCCCCATGCCTTTTTCAGAAACGTTATTTGGGAACCCCTGGCCTGGTTTCCTTTTTGGCAGACCAGGGAGTTCCCCATTCTTGTATCATAACCCCCTCTTAGTAATACAGGTTCTTAACTCACTTGCAAAAAAAAGACATGTTATTTTAAACAAATAGGTAACAAAATGTATAGGTTTTGTATTATGTATGGCTGTAAAATGTATATTGTTTTGCTAAATATTCAAAAATAGTGTTATTTAACTACAATTATTTTCTATGTATTGAAGTAAAGGTAAACAATGTGTTAAAATTATGTTTTTCATTATATTTTAAAAGTATGGAACCATAAATTAATTAAGGAGACACAATTATATGAAAAATATTAATTTCAAAAAAGTAAATGGTAAAAAATATTTTTAAGATTGAAAGATGCATGGAAAAATGGCTAAAAACACCGTTGAAAAAAAGAATTAGAAAATTTTGAAAATAGATGAAAAGTAAGCATTTTAAAAAATAATGTGGAAACATTATGGATCGGAAAATTTACAATATCAAAAAACCACCTAAAAAGGGAGGGGGCGTGCTCCTTATAGGACCATTTTTAAAAACAAGGTAAAATATGTGACCCCCAAAAAAATGAGAACTTTGTAGAGTTCTCGTTAAGTTAGTAACTATGTTTCTATTCCTGCCCACTCCAAAGGAGGTGCTACAGCGATACAAGAGAATACAACAACACTACTTAACTTCCTATAGACATATAAGTGAACGGTTCAAAAGGATTTTTCAAATCTAATAAGGTGGATTAATGACAAATAAAGTCCAATTACGTATTATAAAAGGAAAAGAGGTGGGTTCTATTCTTGTGCACTACAATATAGTGCTACAATGATGCTTTGAAATCCAAAGAAGAGAAAATAAGCATTGAACCAACTCTTTCTTCCACCATTTGATTATTTTTCACTTGGGGATGTATTTGGTATAGATGGTGTCAAAATTGTGATTGATTTGGGCAATCAATGAACCCAATCTTGTGAAGGGTTTCCAAGAGTGTTGTTGCAGGAAATATAAGAAAAAAATGGCAGCACCAAATCAACCCCAAATTTGGCCATGACTTTCATAGAGGGATAAGAAGCTTCTTCTCAAGCTGAATCTAACAAAAGCATAAAGAAAACACATTCTCATTAGTTGAGGAAGAAAGTATTCTAACCTAATTTGGGGGCTCATGTATCTTGGACAATTGTATATACTAAAGAAAAACTATCTCATTATAAAGGATCAGAAGTTCAAATCGGTATTAGAGGAGGGAAGATTGAAAGCACAGAGGCCATTAGAAATTGAAGATATACCTGGAGCACAACTCTTTCTACATAAACAAGTAACTTTAATTCTTCTTCTTCTCTCCATTACATTCTCCTTGCATGCCCAAGAGGTAGATTGTAATCATTGTATGAGCTCATATGCTAAATTAGTTCAAGAAAGAGACTTAGTTTCCTATTGAGACTCGATGTATTTCATTCTGAAAGAGATATAATGAAGAATATCATAACACGGGTAGTGAATCAACCCCCATGTGGAATTATACCTTAGTTTCCAAGGAATGGTGGATGATAGAGGTGAATCAACCACTCAATGTCATTTCCTTTCTTCATAGGAATATCTTCATTCAATGGATATGTGGAGAAACCCGTGATAGAGATCAATCATCTCAATCCTTGGTATCTTTTTATATTTCCTATTAATTAATGGTGGAATGCTTATGTAAATTAGTTATCAACTATGCTATGTTGATGAAATAAAGTTCCAGCCATTACTCTTGCATGTGTTATGTTTATTTGCTTCATGGGTATTCATTTAAACTTGTTGGATCTATGTTGAACACCTAATAAGTTTGTTGTTTAGTGTTTGCAACCATAGGAAAGATTTTGTAAATAGCTCTTCCTTAAATGCAAATCCATTTTTCTTTTAGTTATTTGTCATGCAGAATTATATTATGGTGCCTGTGGTTTAAAGTATATTCCTATGGATAAAATCTAATGAATTTTCATGATGTTTGGCTTTTTTTTCACTCCCAAAACCATAATTCAAAGCTATTTTTAAGTTTTTTGAAGCTACAAGGATGTTATCTTCTTAATACTTCGCATGTACATTCCAAGAGGATATCTAATTCATCGAGGGTACCCCTTCTCTGACCTAAGAGCCAAATCAAAAGTCTAGAGTGGCATGGGAATTTTTCCACACATTATGCCCCAACATTGACCTCATGAGAGAAGGAACAACCTCGGGGAAACATAAGAACTAGTGTTGTTGTCAGAGACAGAATTCTTGTTGGGAATATAACGACAAATATTAGTGACTCCATTGGACATGTTTTCTAGGCTTTAATCTAGTGAAAGATTGTACCTTGTGTCTTGCATTATTGAATATTTTTCTATTGGTTGGAAAGTTATTGGCGACTCCACTAAGGAATGAAGCCCTACTTTTGTTGTTATTGATTACTTTCTTCTTTTAGTGAGAAAGTAGTGGCTCTTCAGGCAAAAATATCTCACATGGTGACTCCACATCTATGTCACTTCGCTAGACTGAACCTAAATCAACACATTCTATTATATTCAGTGCTTTAGTGACATACATTTATTTAGATTGGGAATGTGAACTTGTCTTGCATATTTTCTTGAATCCTCCTTTGAAATATTGTTATTTAACTATAAAATATTGGGAAATGCTTTTTTTACAGATTCATTTCTATTTGCATCTATTATATTTCAATCATCCTCAAGATAGATTGGTGCACCTCTCTTGCTAGCCTAAACCCCTTATGCTCAAATACCTTTAACGTTGAAAATAATTATTTATCTTTTCCATTAGCTATCATCGTGTCCAAAATTCAACCTAGCTATGTCAATCCTTGGATGGCAACAAGGTACCAAACTTTAGTCTTTCCCAAAACCCATAAACCCTTGCATGATGGATATTTAAAACATCTTCCAAAGTTTTGTGCTCGTGGCCTAATAACAACGGATGCACATATCATGGCACTTCGAGATTTCACCAATGACTCTATTGTTGAGTATGAAGACATTTTTATACATATTTTTGTCTATTCCTTGGAAGGGGATTCTAGATCTTGGTTTGGAAATTTGTTGACAAACACAGTCTCAACTTGAAAACAATTGCTTGATCTTTTCTTATGTCAGCAAGGAAAGAAAAAGGATCATTTCTATCTATTAATGGATTTTAGTTCTTTGCAAAAAGATGATTTTAAAAGTGTAACAACATTCAATGGATGGTTTCATAAGTATTATCTTGAAATCCCTAGGCGTGTAAGGCCTTGTAAGGTCACTACCTTGTTATTTTATGATGTTTCCCATGATTCTCATTTTTCACTGTTTCTCAGAGAAGGGCATTCTTCAAATTTGGATGTTATGTTTGACAATGCATTGGAACTCGAATGCAATATGGTGGCTTCCGACATGTTGTGTACTTCTCACTCCCAATCTCTCAAGAAAGGTGGAGGTGCACAAGAATCCCACACTACATTGTCTATTTCTAATCATGTGAATTCTTGTTTACAAAAATGACTTATAATGTTGCCATCATTTGAAGAGGATGAGAAAGAAGCACCCATTGTGTCCTTAAAAGTGAAAAATCCATTATCAGAGGAATCGTTTTCACCCATTGGATAGACAAAGAAACGATTTCATTATAATGGGCCATTAGTCCTTGATGAAATAGGGCTTTTCAAGAATTTTGGAAACCATCTTCAGCATGAAAGTCTTCATGGGCCATCTTGTCATGTGAAAGTTGTTGATTGGGTGTCTATGAGGAAAAGTAATCATCATTTGGGTTTGACTAAACATTAATTGGAGGCTACTATAGATACTTTTTTGAATAAGGTGAATGAGAATTATGATGAATAATCCATGTAGCATATGAAATCGTCTCTTGCAATCCCTACCAATAGAAAGCATGTAACGGCTAAGTTTAGAAACAATATGATTTCTCATTAATTTCAAGTGCAGCATGAAGAAGAATGTCAAGACTAATGATGATGATTTCCCTCTTCTACTTGTGTATGTAGTGGGAAACAAGATGATGCAAACTAGGAAGATGGTAATTTCCAATGCATAAGTTATGAAACTTGAACTTGTGGGTTATTTAACGGACCTCTTGCTCTTTGAAATGATAGTGTTGTTAGTAAATGAATTCCATAGCCTTTGTTAGATTTTATTTGGAGTTAAAGGATGAAGGTCAACAAACTAATAAATCCCAACACAAAAAAAATATAAGAGTAATGAATCACTTGGTGAATCCATTCCTTATTTGGTCATGGTAATCTTAATTTAAATTATTTTCAACTTTCATTGGATCATGTTTTTGACATGGAAAAAGAGGATAATCAACTATCCAATGAAGAGGAGAAGGAAACCTTTACCCTAGGCATTTGCATTTACCATGCATCAATGACAAAGGAAAAAGAGCATTAGTATGAGATTGAAGATTGGTAGGATATGATGGTTCCATATTTCTCAGAGTATGAGAGATGCAAATATATTATTCAGGGAAAATTTTGGCTCTACTGTTACCTTCGAGTTTGGGATCGAGTGCTTTAAATATTTCATCCCTTGTCTTGAATCAATTACAACATGGGTGGAGGATTTTTTCAAGGACAGAGAAGCATGGAAAATCTTAGGAAAAGGTTTGTTCATTTGTTCATCTCCTCTATTAGCACCTCTACCCATTATGTTTTTTTATTTTTTCCAATCTTTTTCTAATTTTGGTTGTGGCCCAAGTAACGTTTGCCCCTCTTGGGCACATTTTACAACCATTGGAGATGTGTTACAATGTCCTTTTACCTCTTGAACCTCAATGTCATCCACCATCCTATTAGTCATATGCATGCATGAGTTTTGTAGCCTTCTCAAACTACATACATGGTTACAATGGTGATGTCATGTCACCTAGTAGGCCCACTTTGCTAGTTAGGTTAGGTAGGTGGGTTTTTCCACTTTTTAAGTCAATTTCCAACATTTTTCTTTTAATATTTCTAGCACCTATTTTATTTTCCAGCATGTTTTCTAGCAAGAACTTGCGTTGTTATGAAAGCAAAGTTGGAATAGAATAGAGGATTTGACTCCATAACCCAATTGATTAAAGCATTGATATGATCACCCTAGAGTGGTTCTTAGCACCTCACAAGGAGGAGCCATCCCATAGTAGAAGTTGATGTTGTCACCAAAAAAGGCTCATTGCCCAAACACTAGAATTTTCCCATGGGGCCCACTTCAGGCTAAAATATGCATACCAATTAAATAACATATTTGAATATAGAGAGTGAATTGGTCACGTTTATTGGGATCATTGATCATCATGGAGCTGACAAAATCCAATTCTAAGCTCCAGAAGTATGAAAATTGGTTTTTGCTCATGGGGGTCACCTTGGGTGAAATCATGATTATCGACCAAATGAGGAATTTGGATGCAAAGAGTGTCTTGAACAGCGGTTTTATGGTCATTAATCATCATGGAGTTGGCAACATCCAATTCTAACCTTTAGAAGTTCAAGAATGTGATGACACCCACTCTCGACCAAAATGCTCATGGGGGTCACCTTGGGTGAAATCATGATTATTGACCAAATGAGGAATTTGGATGCAAAGAGTGGCTTGGACAACATTTTTATGGTCATTAATCATCATGGAGTTGGCAGCATCCAATTCTAAGCTCTAGAAGTTCAAGAATGTGATGACACCCACTCTCGACCAAATTGTGCATATAGGAAGAATGACCTAACCAAAAGAAAGCAATGGCTCAAAGGTGCCTTTTAAGGTCACTTATCATCATGGAGCTAGCAAAATTCAATTTCAATCTCTAGAAGGACAAAAACAAAGCGATTAAAAAATCCCACCAAAGTACCCAATTTCTCATTCTGTTAAACAAGTACGTTAAAAACTTTGTTGGGAAAGCCTTATGAGTCAAAAGACTAGTTGGAAAACGATGTCTTTGTCATGCATTACCTCTAACGGCACATCATTCTAATTTCTTATGAAGGAGATAGAGCAGTAAGAATCTCTTAAACTAAGGAGTCGCACATTTTTAATAGTTTTTTTGGACATTTTCTATGCAAAATTCATTCAACTGAACGGTGTTCTCTCACTCGTCCACCAATCAAGATATTTTTTTAGGCGATTGTTGATAAAGTCAACGACTACAGATGACACAGTTCGTTCGACCCCATGAAAAGCACATGGAAAACAAAAAAATTATGAACATAGACCACACTCTTGTGCTCATTTATCAAGTTAAGTTGTATGCCACTAAACGACACCCCACTATAAATTTAACACATTTCCATTTACGTGGGGATATAGGTTTTAAGTTGAAAAGGCATAATATGCCCCTTGGGTAATTCTAATGTGAACAAGTGGGACCCCAAGATCACCAACAAACAATCCCTGCAATCTACACATTGCACCATGATTTAAAAAACACTTTAATCATAACTCAGTTTTGTTAAAATGTGACAAAGTTCTAAGTGTACTCATTATAAAATGCAAGTGAATGTCTAAAAAATGTTTTAATACTAATAAGTGGGTTTAGTGTTCCGGGTAAAGAGACTTTCAATTATAAATTTAAAGTGGGTTTTAGTGTTAAGTCTAAAGTGGATTTAAATTAAAAAATGTATTTGAGTTTTAAAAGGTAAACGGAGGTTGTGTGTTCCATTCTTTCCCACTCCAAAGGAACTACTACTGCTATACAAGATAGTACAACATTGCTACTTAACTCCCTATACACATCTAAATGAGTGGTTTAGAGGGATTTTCAACTTTAATTAAGTAGATTAGCATCAATAAAGTGCAATCAAATATTATAAAAGGTAGTGAGATTGTGGGTTCTATTCCTACCCATTGCAAAGCACTGCAACAACCATGTTTTGAAAGCCAGAGAAGACCAAATAAGCGTCAAATCAATTCATTCTTCCACCAATTTGATTTTCACTTGGGGATGTTGTATTTGGTATAAAAGGTGCCAAATTTGTCACTGATTTGGGCCATCACTGAATCCAAGCTTGCAATGGGTTGCCAAGAAAGTTGCTATGATGAAATAGGAGAAAAACACAATGGCACCAAATCAAAGCCAAATTTGGCCACAAATTTGGTAGAGCACTAAAAATGTTCTACTCTTACTAGATCTAACAAAGGCATAAAGCAAGCATTCTCATTAGTTGAAGAGAAAGCTAAGTCATTATATTGGTTGGATTTCATCCATGAAATTTGAAATTTGGTGCATATGAAGAGAGGCCACATAAATTCAATAAGTTCAGCCATTAAATTCGTCGATCAACCTATGCATCTTTGAATAAATGATTTTCGATGTGTTTCTAAATGGTTGTGAAGGAAATGCCATAGAATGTACCATCGAGCCTCTGTTTGCATATACAGCAGTGTAATGTGCCCTTCGTGACCCCTGTATGACCATAGAATCTTGATGTAGTGATTGAATGTGCCCTACATCTATAGTGTGGATGTCCTCTATCGCATGGATGTATTAATATGCAAGTTGATCAATCCCTGGAAAGATGAGAATTATGTCATCTGCACATTGCAAATACCTTTATCATTGCAGAAATCGCATAGTGAATACATTAACTAAACTGTTAATTGTGGATACATTATGTTTTAGCACCTACTATTATTGTAATCGCTAAGTTAACAACATTGTCGGATTTATCTATATATATTCTAATGAAATGCACATCTCACGGAAACCCTGTGGGCACTTCCCCTTATTCGAAAGATGGTACCCAAGGTAAATTGTTTGGTTGCAGTTTTGGCAACCTAACTCAAGGGGACATCGAGTGAGACCCACAATATTCACAGAGGCAACCAGCCCGAGGCCCTTATCCCCGCGACCAACTGCTTGTATTTCATAGAACAACCACTCAAGTCAACCCACTACACTAAGTTGTGTGTGTGTGTGTGTGTGAATTAGATCATTTACAATAAATTTATGTAAGTTTATCAAAATGTATCGAACTCTTTTTTATATGATGATTTTTCTCCTAATTTCAAGATGGTTGAATTTGAACACAAACACAAACCAAGTGACTATGGGAGAAAGTATTCTAACCTAATTTTGGGGCTCATGTACCTCTCTTATTTGTCTACAATGGAGAAAAGCTCTCATTGTAAAGGATTAGAAGTTCAAATCAGCAATAGAGGGATGATTGAAAGCAATGAGTCAATTAGACACTGAGAATCTTCATGAAGCACCACTCTTTTCAAAAAAGCAACTATTATTCTTCTCCTCTTTTTCTCTCCATACTCATTCTACCTGCATGCCAAAGAGGTAAATTGTAGTCATTGTATGAGCCCATATACTAAATTGGCTCATGAAAGATACTTAGTCCCCCCCCCCCCCCCCCTCGCAAACCCATTGTATGTCATTCTAGAAGAGATTTTATAAAGAATGTCATAGAACCAGTGGTGAATCAACCACCCTGTGTCACACTACCTCATTTTTTAAGGAATTGTGAAGGACAGAGGTGAATCAACCTCCCAGTGCCATTTCCTTTCTTCCTGGAAGCACTTTTTGTTTAATGGGTATGTGGAGAAACCTAGGACAAAGCTCAACCAATGCAACCCCTGGGGTCTTTTTATGTTTCCTATTAATTAATCAGAGTGTTTTTTAAATTGGCAGCAACTATGCTACATTAATGAAATAAAGTTAAATATGTCCTTGCATCTCTCTTTCTTGAATAACCATCTACGTGTATTGTGTACTTATATTCTAGAAAGTTATTTCCCTTGCATTTATTGTGTATATTTGCTTCATGTGTACTCATTTAAACTTGTTAAATATTTTTTAAACACCCAATAAGTCTATTTTCTAAAGTTTGTCAACAACCCTCTCTTAAATGCAAATCCCTTTTTCCTTGAGATATTTGTCATGCAGAATCAGGTTATCCTACATGTAATTCAAAAGATCATTTTTGTGGGTACAATCTAATGAATCTTTGCAGTGTTGTTTGGCTTCTTGGTCACTCTCAAAACTATATCTCGACACTTTTTAAGTTTTTTGAGGCTACAATGATATTATCTTCTTGAAACTTGGCCTAAACATTCTCAGATAATATCTTATTCATCGAAGGTACCCCCCAACCTAAGAGTCAGCTAGAAGGTCTAGAGCAACGTGAGAATTTTTCCGACACATTATGCCTCGACATTGACCCCATTAGAGCAAGAACAACCTGGGAGCAACAAACTCCATCCTTACCATTGCTTATGAATATAACTTGAATTACAATAGTGAGTAAAAACATGCAATTACATCCTTTAATAAATAAAAAATCCCTTTAAAGTGCCTTATTGTTATACTATTAGCAATTTATATCCCTGGTGAAGCAATTATTAAGTGTGGGTGAAATCAGCCATGATGACTAACTGCAGGGTTTCAGTCAACAACAAGAATAGTTAGTTCAATGGTGAGACACACAACATGCATAATCTCACACTGGCATCTAGAATGAGTACGTAATTTGAATCACTATGTTTATATATCTCTTTCTCGAAACATCGATGCTTTTACCTATAGGCTATGTCTGATCCATAAATAACCTAAAATTGAGTATTGGTCAAAGCATAAGACCTAAATTATAATAAATTCAACAAGGATGGAGATAGTACTTTTGAAAATTTAGCATGTACTACAAACTCACGTCATGGAAAACAATGTGCTCGCCATGATGTGACCATACAAGGATAAATATTTATTATTTCATTAACACAAGAAAAGATAATTATTTCATGTAAAATTTTAATCATATATATGAATGGTGCAATCTTGAGGAACTATTTGGTACAGCCCTTATTAGATGAGATCCATATGTCTACAAGGAGAGGAATGAAATTTCTGATGGACTTTCAAAGGTCAAACTTCAGTTGGATAATGGGCAATGGATCATACAGGAAAATATCATAGGCCAACCATCCGAATAGTTGCATCCGTCTTTCTCTTAATACTTCTGGACATTCTACTAGGGCAGTCTTGAACCATACTTAATTTTTGTTCGATGATTTTGGATAAGAAAATGGATATCTATTACTTTTTATGTGGTTTTATCGATACTAAAGAGTCATGCGATGTCTCCTGTTAGAGCAGATATATTGGACTATACATTTGAGTTATAGTTTGTTAGAAGCAGTGCTGATTAAGTCGGCGATTTTTCGCGACTTTTTCAAAAAATCGCGACTTTTACCACTGGCCGATTTTTAAACCCGAAAAAGTCACGATTTTTACCATTTTGAAAAAGTCGGCGACTTTTACCCTAAAAGTCGTGGTTCGATGGAAAAAGTCGTCGGGCATCTTAATCCACAGGCATAAGGCCGAGTTTTTAGTTTTTTTTTTGTCATTTCTAAATCTTTGCTTATGGATAAGGAAGGAGAAGGGTTTGTGGTCTTCCTCAATCACTATGGAGGCAACTTAACAACCATCATCATCACCATCAAGGATTTCTAAGTGGAGCAAGGGTTCAATTTCATTTGCCAACCGGTGTTGAATCTTCCATTCATAGGTATGTATCTAAATCCCTCAATGTTAATGCTTATTTTCTATAGATTTTTGCAAGTTTGCTTGCCTCTTTGCTTG
>JASDQU011509617.1:10094-22225 GCA_032191745.1 Picea mariana
GTAAAGCGTTGCAACACCTAGGAAAGCTAAGAATGCATTGGCTAGGACCATACGAGGTAAAATTTGTCACAGATGGAGGAGATGTACAATTAAGAGATTTAGCAGGCATGGACCTCAGAGGAATGATCAATGGGAGCCAGCTAAAGCTATACAAGGACAGTCGACCACCCACCGCACAGTAAAAAAAATAAAAATAAATAAATAAAAATAGAAAACAGTTGAAAACAATGCACAGCACGATGGACAAGCTGCATATGAAACACAAAGCCAACATAGGAAAATATAATGGCTATATTGAAAATGGAAACAAGAGGGAAAAGGAAAGTCGGCGAAAGCAAGATGACAGGACAACACAAGTCATAGTTAAAGCAAGGAAAGGACGGATGGGATGTCCCATTAAATGTGCCAACTGGAGATGATAGAGTAGGCATAATGGCAAGTACAAAACCGTCATGGATGCATTGAACTCACAGTTAAGGATGCATTAATCACATGATGAGTAAGTTTCCTTGACAATCTTCATGACAAGCCCATACAACACATGAGCACATAAGCAGTTATCCTATTCGCGAAAGGAGAACACAAAAAGAGAAACAACAGCTAGAACGAACAGAGCGAAACTACAAAGCTCACTGAAACCATTCAAACTCAGTAAACGTTCGACAGACACCATTATGGCACCACCGAAGCTCGCAAAACTAGGCTAGAAAGCCAGATCAACAAGGGCTCATACTAGGTCACGGGGACCACTGGAAGAAAATGAGCAGCAACCATAGGAGATCGTCGATATTGACAAAATCCTGTCACCAGAGGAAACCCCAATAGAATCCATACCAATACTAGAGGAGATTCCACAACCACAAGAAGAGGCCATGGAACAGGATATACTAGCAACGGTGCACGAGCCTCAGAAGAAAGAAGAAGAAACCCACCAAGAAATACCACGAGAAAATGCTAAAGTAGTTGTAGGAGCTAACGGAAGTGCACAAAACCTGGAAGCAAAAGTGCAACTGGAAGTTCCACAAATACCCATCCTGGATTTTTTTTTGGTCGAGTTGACTGGTGAAATGGCCATGGCTTGGGCAGAATGGATGGCGAAGGAGCAATTTAAAGTTGCTAGAACCTCAAGCCAACCATTGTAGTAGGAGGACAAGGTATAGATATCGAGCTCACCCCACAAGAAGTCAACTACAAAGATTGTTCTACCTCACATACTAGAGGGAGTACAGGTGGACCCGCAACTATTAGGTCACGTCGAGAATCTCAAGTATTTCGACCATGATGTAGCATATGAAACCAAATATCCAAAGCTTGCACCATGGGTTTTTATGCATAAAATAGTCGTGAACCAACTCGGAGAAACCATCACTCAGCCATACCAGTGGGCAACTGGACTGGACAGAATAGAAATTATAGGATTGTTGAAGATACCACACTTTGGCAGAGGCCAATATGTGTCAGCATGCATCAAGAAGCTATTAGCAGTTACGCATGGAGGGGATGTATGGCTATACAAACCCGTCCCCATAACTGTTGAACTTATCACGCAGATAACAGGACTACCCACCTGGGGTATGGATCCCGCGCTGATTTTGGATGACAAGTCCAAGGAAAAAAATTTGGCAGAAGAGATGAAGAAGAAATATGGCACTGACAGGAGAACAAGAGGCATTATAATCAAACGGATCAACAATGTCGTGATGCAATTGGGCACAAAAATCTTAGCCTTCAAACTGCTAAGAAAATGCCGCAAAGATGAAGTACCGACAGGATTCATTGTTGTTGCATCTCAGTGCACAGAAGGCACCTTCATGAGCTAGGAACCATACTTGTCAAACTTGTTCCAAGTAGACAAAGACATGCAGGACACAGGTATGGAATTCAATTACTCATGGTTGATCACTCTCATAGCTTTCATGGGATGGAAAGAACCATAATATGTTGTCTTTTGTACCACACCACATCTAGGAGGAGCAAGATATTGCATCCTGAGATCCACGTCACTAGCCAAGCATAAGAGGGAGAATGGAATCGTATTCGAATCTTACCTATGGGAGATACAGGAAGCCATTAACCGAGCATGGAGAATAACACCAAAGGCTATCTCACAATACGGGGGAATCGCCAATTTCTAGGCTAGGTGACAAGCCATGAGGATACAACCAAGGCAGGACCTGGATAAACAGTGGCTACAGATGTGCTACTGCATCACTGAGGGTGATATCAACATCATCATCAACGAATGTCCTGGTGAATGGAGGATTCCAACCATACCCGGAAACGTATCGGGGAAAACAACAGAAGGAGGGGCTCCACAACCAAAAACACATCCTCCAAAAATCCCAGTACCCAAGAGATGAAGAACGGGCCAAATCAAGTTGACTCAGGTAGACGATGGCTCAGAACAGCCAAGGACCCAGACAGGGAGGACAAAAACCATTCATTCGACCAATGGACAACAGAAATAGGCTGAGGGAGCACATGAAACTGCATTGAACCCAATAACATAGGAACCAGGGGGAACTAAGAGACCAACAATACAGAAAGCAGGAACACGCAAGAAAATGAAGGCACAGTGAGCACCACCGGACTATACAATCATGGAGGATGGTGGAGATATGATTGCTAGAATGGTCCAAGATTGTCTAGCAGAGGATTTCAATCATGCAGCACACCACAGGGATAAACTGCAGAAGGAACTGAAAAAAAATGGGACAACTCCTTAAGAAATTTGGGAAAGCCCAGATCACGAGTAGCAGTAGAGGCATAAAGCCATCGAGCACATAGACCTAGTTCTTCCGACACATTCCATTATCTACATAAATCCTAGCATGCTATGAATGGATGAAATTGTGGGGCAGACACCACTGAAGGATTTGGATCATATCCAATTGGTCTTGACACAGATGCCGTCGAGATAATTGTACAAACTACAGGTTAGCATTGACCACGAGATGCAGTCTCGAGCACATAAGAACTTAGTTGAGCTACAAAAAGCAACAAAGAAGTGATAAGAGATGGAAATAGTTTGTGCGTGGGACAAATCTAAAACTCAGGAGGAGAAGGAACGCAGAAACGATTTGGAACGTAGAGTGGAAGAAATTTTTGGGAAACTTCCAACCACTACGCAAGGAAATGAACTCCCCGCCACAGAAAAGATTGACCAGATTGCACAGGAAATTGATCAGTATCAAAAGGAGATCGAGACTTTTCGTGGATAGATTAGACTGACAACTCCACCAGTAGTAAAGGATCAAAGGAAGCAGGAAGCAACAATACAACTGCAGTAGCTAGAAAAACAGGTCATCACAACATCTGACTTGCTGGATAAAGCAGTGAAGCTTTGGACAAGGCTGGAAGAGGATCTACAGGTCCAACACTAGGACAAGAAGGAGGAGAGGATCAATGCAATGATCCAATAACTCAAGCAATGATAGAATACCATACCAATTCCAGAACGGGTCAAGGGAATGCAAGAGTTGAAGAAGATGCATGCAGAACTTATCACTGCGCAAACACATAAACATGAGCGTCAGGCTCAAATAGAACCGTTGTAGGAACGAGTAGCAGAAGTACTTGTGCAAGCAGAAGAAGCCAAAAAATAGACAAAAAAGACTCGTCTAGAATGCACAAGAATGATGAGAGAGGAAGTGGTAGCGCAAACAGTCGACACCATCAAGGAGAAAACTGCGCAGACACTGACACAGGCAACAAAATTGCAGGAAAAGTTCCAGACGATTACCATGGAAATCAAGGAACACAGAGGAATTAGGTGAATTGGGATGAGTCACATGTCAGTGTTGGGGGCATGTTGGCACCAGGCCTAAGTGGAAAGAAGATTGATCATGGGAAAGAAAGCGTGCAGAAAAATGAAGTAACAACTGGCAAAAGATCAGCACTCGCGAATGCAAGAAAGCGTGCACAAAGGAAAGAAACAACTGGAGGAAGAACATCATGCACATGGGAGGAAGACCTAACGTAAGAAGGGTTAGGTTTTTGTTAATATTTTGTAAATGGATGAAGATCCCAAAATGTATAAATATAGATACGAAAGTATCATATAGGGGGGATTGTTGGATTTATTATGGTTATTGTTGTTGTTTTGATTATGAGCGTAGACGATATGTAAAGGGTTTTTAGCTGTATGAACCAATTTTGTAAGATATTGAGCAAAAAAGACAGGAGGAAAGGGAGATCTGAGGATTAGACCGCAGGCTATAGAGCTTGGTGCGATCTAGTTTGCCTCACATAGATCTTACTTAGTTTTGTGGAGAATTGTAAGCACGCGGTGCTAGAATTGTAGAAATACCCTAATAAAAGAGCCAAGAGCCAAATCTTTGTGGATGTAGCCCAGGAGGGGGTGAACCATGGTAATACTTTCATAATATGTTGACTGTTTTCATGCCTTTTATTTCTTTCAATCATTCATGGTTAAGATTGAGGAATGAGTTAATACATTGTTATGAATCTGTTTATACTTTGTTGGAATTAAACTGTGAAATATACGTATGCGATTTCAAGGAATAAGTAGGTTACAATAACAGATCACGGTACAGGGCCTTAACCAAGAAACCCTTTATCCCCTACTCTGTCCTAGGCTGTAAACACCTGAGTCTTACAGTGACCCATTTAAAGCTATCTCGGGTGAGACTACGCAGTACCTTCTGGGTGATGTGTTGCCTTCTGGTTTACCAGGAGGGCCGATAGTTTTAGAGGCTTGTTGGAATCCCGAATGACATGAACCCTTGGTCAATAACTTAGATAACCCGAAAACAGAATTGATAACCAACACGCTTCTTTTTCCATATCCGCCTTTCCTTCGTGTTTTCACTTTGAACTGAACGTTGGCCTTGTCTCCATCGGGCTAGCTTGTTTTTCTTTTTTTTTTTAATTTAATTGCGCAGTGTCTTTCAAGTTGTGAGTGGTCGACTATCCTTGTATAGCTTCATTCGGCTCCCATTGATCATCCCTATGAGTTCTATGCCTCATAATTCCTTCAACTGTACAGCTCCCCCATATGTGATAGTTTTTACTTCATATGGTCCTAACCAGTGCATTCTGAGTTTCCCTAGATGTTGAATGGATTTACTGTCATACATCAACACTAAGTCTCCTTCCTTGAAAATTTTCCTCTTGATATGTCTGTCATGCCAAGCTTTTTCCCTTACTTTTTGAAATTCTTGGTGGAACCCTACTATGATCCTATCTTCCTCCATGATCATTAGTTGATTTAGCCTATCTTGTATTGCGCCTTATTCTGTCATGTTTGTAATTGTTGCTACACATAGACTGGGTACCAAAAATTTTAATGGCACTATTGTCTCTTGTTCATATACCAATATGAATGGCATGTGTCATGTCAACTTCTTGCATGTGGTCCTTTATGCCCACAATACTGCTGGTATTTTGAGGTCCCAATCATCTCAATTAACATTACAGATCTTCGTCAGTGAATTTTCAAGGATTTTGTTAAAGGATTCTACTGTTACATTCGCTTGTGTATGATATGGTGTACTCTTTTGATGATGGACTTCAAATTCTTTAGTCATATCCTTAATAGTATTGTTAATGAAGTGAGTGTCTTGTCCGTTCATCAAAATTCTTAGGCAACCAAATCTAGTGATCACTTGCTCGAATAGAAAGTGTGTTGTTGTTTCTACGCTACAATATTTGACTGGTGATGATTATTCCCATATTGTCAGGTATTTTGTTGTGGTGATAATGTACCTTTCTCTTGTTCTCTTGGCGGGTGGGTTAATTGGTCCCACAAAATTTATTGCCCATTTGTTGAATACATGCAATGTTACATGTGGTTGCAATGGAATATCTTTCATTCTATTAGGTTTACCAACCCTCTGACATACATAGCATCTCTGGCAGTACTCTTTCGAGTCTCTGTGAATGGTTGGCCACCATAGTCCTGTGCACAATACCTTCCGCGTGGTAGTTTTTCCTACGTAGTGTCCTCCTGCTATTCCTTCATGGGCTTCTGCTAAAATCCTTGGTCTTTCATGTTCTAGCACATATCTTCAGAAGATGATTTCTTCGCCCATTTTGTATAAGTGTCCTGCAATCAGCTAATAATCCGCAGCCCAGACTACTAAGTTTTTCTTCTGCACGGTGTTGTATTCTTGTGGCACATTCCCTATACTCAAGTACTGGATGATGTCTGTGAAGTATTCATCAACGATCTGGACTGAAAATAACTGTGCATCCAGAAATTTTCCCTCTAAATTTGTAGGTTCCTCTCCGTTCATGACCCTTGATAAGTGGTCCTACATTCAGCTTCCCTGGCTTGACTATTAATTCAAAATCAAATTCTCGAAACAATTGTAACCATCGACAAATTCTCCCCCCCAACACTGGCTTGTTGACTAGGTACTTAAGGGTTGAATGATCTGTGAACATATTAAAATGTTTTCCTAGTAAGTAATGTCTAAACTTCTGCAACGCCTAGACCATAGATAAGCCTTCCCTCTCTGTAGTGTTATAGTTCTGCTCCGATTCTGACAGTTTTATTCTTGAAAATTCTATCGGATGATCCAATTCTACTACTCCTGGTTGTGCCAAAATAGATCCAAGTGCTATGGTTGATGCATCTACATGTACGTGGAATGTCTTCTCCCAATCTAGGAATACTAATATTGGCATTGTTACCATATTTTCTTTCAGTGTATCTAGACCATGTTGACAATCCTCATTCCACTGGAACTTTGTGTCTTTCCTTAACAATTTCTCCATTGGTGCGGTAATCTGCACGTATCCTTTGATAAATTTCTTGTAGTATCATGTGTGTCCCAATAATGCTCTTAGTTGATGAACTATTTTTTGTGGTGGAAGGTTAACAATTACTACAATTTTTGTAGGATCTACTAGTAAACCTTGCTTGCATACTATATGGCCCAATAGTATCCCAAATGTTGTTTCAAAGATGCACTTCTTGATGTTTAATGATATATGACACTTCTTGCATCTTTCTAACATCATTCGCAAGAAATCTACATGGTATTTCAATAGACTATAGACTGTCCAATCATCCAAGTATACCTCTAAAAACTGGTGGATAAATTCTTTAAATGCATCTATGACTACTCTGGAAAATATTGCTAGTGCATTCTTCAGTCCAAATGGCATGACCATGTAATGATAGGATCCCCATTCTATATAAAACATGGTATTTTATCTGTCTTCTGGTGCTATCTTGATCTGATGGTATCCTAAAAATCCGTCGGTGAATGAATAAACTCCATGTCCTCCTACATTCTCCAACACTTCATCCACGAAGGGTGTAGGGAACGGGTCATGTAGGCATGCATCATTCAAYTTCCTCAAGTCGACGCATGTTCTTATCCCCCCTTGTTTTTTCTCCTAAAMTACCATCGGGCTTATCCATTATGATTCTTCCACRGGTTMTATGATTCCATCTTCRAGCATCCTATCAATCTCATCTTTGAATTTTTGGTTATATATCGAATTTAGTTTGTATGGTCRTTGTTTGATCAGTTGTGCCTCAGCTTTGAGTGGTATCTTCATTTCACCTAGCTCTCTTGCTATGCCCTTCATTTCTGTAAACATTGTGGGGAACAGGTCACTGTACTCACGYAGTAACTCTRCTATTCTTTCTATAGTTTTCTCATCTTAGTGGTCTCCAATGCTGGCCATTTTAGGAGTCTCAACTATCCCAATGTTGAATTTATCCACCTTGATCGATGCAACAATTAATTCTGATTCTAGAGGTGGACCTTCCACTTCTCTTTCACCTTCCACTTCCTCGATCTAATATCGCGYGGGTCATCTTCCTCTGGTACTTCTTCCTGCACATGGTAGCATGACAACAGTTCTTTCACTGTCTGTTTGTTCCACTGTTGTTCCTCTATTATGAGTTCGACTTCGGGTTTCTTAATGAATATCACCGCTCTTATTTTTTTAAGTGTTGCATCTATGTTGGGGTTCTCATGCTCAAATGAGAAAGTGAATGTAAAGTTTTGTTGTTGTACTGGCCAACTCACAGTTCCTTTTCTTATTTCCTGGTCTGTATACCAGTTTGTTGGGATGCCCTCTAAGGTATGTATGAAATGATGAGGCCATTCCTCTGGGCATGTCATTTTACACAATGCTCTGCACTTCTCCATGTGTTCCACTGGTGCCCCCTATCCATCATATTTATGTTGCTAGTTGTTTTTTTGTTCTGCACCAAACCTTATGTGCAGTAACTGCTTGCATTGGAACCAATCCTTGATTGTTTCCTTGTGTGTGCCCCACCATCTTGCAGGTGTGGCCTTGAGTGTTATATCAAGTGCTAAGAGTCTTTGATTTTCGAACACTTCATCTTCGTAATGTGTCAAGAATTCTTCTATGTCGTTTATCCCATGGAAACTTGGTGGTTTCCTTATCTCCGTACCTACCCATCTTATTGTGCGGTCTATTCTTGCGCATCTCCTTGTGGAAACTTCATGTAGCCTCTGTTGCTAGTTATCTAAACCTGTATCTGAGTCTGATGCACATGAATTAATCCTCCTCCAATTGAGTATCCCATCTGCAGTTGGGTTTATGTAATCCTCATATCGCGTAGTTTTCCTATACAACTTGTTGATTTCCTCTAAGTCCAAACAAGTAGGTTCTACAAACCTCTCCTCTTCTGATGGGTCTAATGGTGCACTGACCATGTATTCTCCTGACTCAAATGTGATTTTTCGTGTCTTTAAATTGATTATGGCCTGGTTATCAAATGCCCAATCCAAGTCAAGCAATCTTGGATATGGTGTTGTGTCGTCCACTATCTCTATTACTTCGAAGTTAGCTTTAGTGTGCACTCCATCAAAGTCTAGTGTCACTCCTTTCAGTCTCCCAATTGGTAGAACTTTGTGTTGGTTTGTTAGTTTCAGTTGAACGGGTGAATATCCTAATGTGGGATCTCTCATACATTTCCATGTCTTCTTGGGTAATACATTGACTTCAGATCCTAGATCCAGTATGATATCTCCCATGTTGAAATCTTTGATGTTGGCATTCAACCTGTACTCCCTACTTGTTATTCTCCTTGTATGTAGGTGATTGACTATTTTTTAGTCTAGTTTTCCTTTTGTCTCTATGCTACATATTTCTAACATACTTTGTAATATTTTGACAGAAGATGGATCATTTAATATTTTTACACATGATTGCAAAAATCCTTTGATTGTACTTACTTGTCCCAGGGGCTACATTTCTTTGGTATGATCCAATGATGGAGGCATCTCGTACTCTGGTACTTCCTTGTTATGCTTCGCAGTTGAAGTCGACGCGATGTCTTTCTTCAAAAATTATTGTATGGCTTGCTTAAATGTTTCCTTCTCGTTCTACGCATCAAATTGTTTCCTTGGTTTGACATTCTTCTTTACCCATTGGTGTTGTACTGGTTCTTATCGGACTGCGTCATTTCCTGTTTTAGCTCCTCTGCATGTAACTATGTTGATGTTTCTTTTGTCATCCCTTACTTCTGCTGAAATCCATTGAACATTCTGGTTGTTCTGATTCCTCTTTTCCTGGATCTTCCCTAGTAACGTAGGAAATTCTTCTGTGTCATGATCAGATGTGCGCCAATACATACAAGTCACTGGTGGAAGTGGGCATTCTCTTGCATAGTGTCCTGGTTGTTGATAGTTGTGACATACCACTGGTCCTCTACCTCTTCCAAAGCCTCCTCTTGCTCACCCTCCACCTCTGTAGCCATCTCGATCTCCTCGCGGCGCGTTATACTAAGGTGTCTTATTGTACTGCATGGTATTGTACTAAGGTTGTGTTGTGTTGTGTTGTGTTGTGGTTGTGCAGTATTATATGGTTGCTGCAAAGTACTATATTGTGGTTGTGCAATGTTGTATGGGGCTGGTACTTGTAAACTGAGGTGCAACTTGCCTGGTAATCATTTCTTCCTACACCCTATATGCATCTGATGTCCTCTCTCTCATCAACTCCATGGTTCTACAGTCTTTTTCATAATAGCCTATTGACTTGAAAAAGTTGCAATATGAACTCTTTGAGATTGTCTGGTACTTTTGCATCATTGGGCAGTGATATGGGTTATGACCCTATTTCTTACAGATTTCACACCATATTCCTCCTGTTTGTAATGGATTTGGCATTCCTGTTGCCATGTACTACACAAATGTTGGACATTCATTCTTATGGTGCCCTTTTTTCCTACATGTGGTACACCAAAAAACTTCTAGTTTGTACTTAATATTGTTCTGGTTTAGTTGGAACGTTAAGTTCTTCAAATACTCCTTCATCTCTTTTATGGTTGGATCTGTCTTTTGATATTGGTTTTCTTCTAGTTGTAGGGATACCTGTAGAGCCTCTGCCTGTGTCTGAAACTTCTATTGTCACAACGGATCACTCAAGTGTGGTAGTAGTGAATTAACTAATAGGTGCCTATGTTGCATATCTATCATGAGATATTTCAACTTTCCTTTTAGTCGCTTGAATCTTTGGTCAATCTCCCATACAGATTCTCTTGGTTTCTATCTAATTTCTATCATCCCATTCATGTACTGGTCTTCTGAACTTGGCTTCTGAAATTCATTTATCATCATTTTCTTGATATCTGCAATCGTTCTAGTTGTTCCTAGTGGATTTTTTGTGGCTAAAATCATATACCAATCCAGTGCGCGATTCCTTAGTGTAATCTCTAGCTGTGCACATTTAATGTCCTTGTCGATGATATGTTTTTCTTCCCATATCTTCTCACAAATAAATAGGTTCTTTTTCGAGTCCTACGACGCTTCTCCTTTGAATTATGGTAACCTGATGGTGAGATCATGTTCTTCCATCCTGAATGTTGAACTACTACCTCTGCGCGGTGTAGATATTTGACTAATGCTTCCTGAATTGGCTCTTCCATTTTTTTTTCCTTGTGTAGATGTACTTCCTGTTGTCTTCCTTCTTCCTAAATTCGATTGTCTAAACAGTGATGTTATTTTCGATGTGTTAGTCGCACTTGGGTGTATGGGTTCCACACTGACATTAATATGGATAGGATTGTTTCCTTCTCTTCCTGCTCTTGTACCTCTCATCTTCCTCTCATATGTTGCATGTAGGATTTCCTCAATCTGATCCACAACTCAGAGATTCTCTACCTCCTCTTCATCACTTGCCAATCCTTTCCTCATGGCTACGACTCTCTTCTTGGTGTTCACCTTGTATTGGTAGGGTAATGCACTACGCAGCTTTACAGTTGTCACCATGATCCTCTTGATCTAGTCATCGTCCATCATGATTGGGTCCAATGTTTCTTCCTTCTTTCCTTTATCCACTTCTCCTTCCATTTCTCCTCTGTTTCTTAGTGCTTCCCCCCTTCCCYCATAGGGAAGTTTAGATGTCTAAATMCATTTTCATTACACCTTTGTTATAGAGAAATATCTTAATATAAGTATACAACGATCTAATATACCTTCYTTGAGGCCCTTGTAGAAACTCTTGCTTCACTGTGTTGTACAACTTCACGGTATCTACTACAAATTTTGTTATAAAGCCTGCTACAATATTGTCAAGCCAAAAATCTACTACGCGGGTGAATTTGTTATTCACCTATTGTAACTGCTCAATATGAATTGAGGTCCACTCTAACTATCAAATCTAGTTTTTTGCATGGTTATCCTTCAACCTCAATATCCACTCCTCCAATAAGTGTGGAAAATCATAGAAAAATACTTCATGCAGATCAGTAAACACATACTTCTCAAGGTGTTTGTGTGGTGTTACTGTAGGGTTTCTTTTATCTTTCTGCGCAAACTCTAGCTTCTTTGTCTTCAACCAGCTTTCGATCTCTGCTTTTGTGGGATTCCACGATCTCAACATCCCCTTATAGAAGTGCATTCTTGTCACCTTCTTTTTGTTCGATTCAATATTCTTTTGACCCACCTTCCATAGATCTTACTCTCTTTTAACAGATCCCATCTACTCAATCCTATATTGTTCCAACCGGCAACATAACCATTTATTGGTTTTATTTCTCTGAGTTATACCTTTAACATGATTTACCCAGGTTAAAGTCTATTGGGTTTCCAAAAAATCCTCTAAAACTATCGTCCCTTCTGGTAAACTAGAAGGAAACGCAGCGCACAGAGTGCACTGCATAGTCTCACCCAAGATAG
>JASDQU011509618.1:0-10908 GCA_032191745.1 Picea mariana
ATTCCTTTAGACTACTCAGCAGCGCAGGTGATCGAGTTATCTTTTAGGGAGATATTCCATTTGCATGGGTGGCCTAAAGCCATCGTCAGTGGCAGGAACGACAGATTCACGGGAAGTTTCTGGCAGGCATTTTCTAGGTTGGTATGTACCAAGCTGACCTCGAGTACTAGTTACCACCCACCGATCGACAGACAGATTGAGTTTGGGAACACTTGGGTGGAAGGGTATTTGCGAAACTTCATCGCAAGACAGTAGAGTGTTTGGGTGATATGGTTACATCTCGGGGAGTACTGTTATCCCACCACCTTTCACATGTTTGTCGGTATGACCCATTTTCGGGTGCTATACGGCTATGAGGTCTTGATTTTTGCAGACATAGCATGCGGCAACTGTAGAGTTCCTCAGGTTCGAGGTTGGTTACAGGACAGCCAGGACATCCTGAGAGCACTGAAGGAGAACCTGAGGGTGGCCCAGAGTTAGCGGAAGATGTATGGGGACAGGTACATGACAAAGGGAACTTTTGAGGAGGTTGTTTCATAGGAGTCACCCCATTGGGATGATGAGGGGCGGTGGGCCACAAGCCCCGAAGAGATCCCGCAGGTTCGAGGATGGAAATTCCATGATAGGGCAGTCAAGGAGTACTTGGTAAAATGGCAGGGTCTACCTGTGGAGGATGCTACTTGGGAAAATGAACAGGTGTTGCAGTTTCCGGGTTTGAAATTGCTTGAGGAAAAGCAAATTTGGCAGGGAGGGCTGTAATGTCCCATTTTTCCTAGGAAGTCGGGATACTGTGATGGTTTATACAGTTTCCTGTAAACCATTAGACGGATGAGTTAGGGAAATGATATTGGTAAAGTCACTTTCAAATTATAAAGTGAAAACTTAGGAAAAGTGAGTTTATTAATATTAAACCCCTCTTTTAGGGTATTTCTCTCCAATTATTAATTAAATGAATATTTTAATGAAGAAAAAGAAAAGTGAAGGAATAAAAGGACAAGTGAGGGTTGGAAAGCGGGTTATTGACTATTCATTTGAGAAATTGAATTTGGAGAAGAGCTCGGCGAGCAAACGAGGGTTTCAACTGGAAACCCATTTCGACACTCGGATTCGGCAGTGAAACCCTCTGTCCTAGCCGGGAGATTGGAGAAGCCATTCAGGATTTTCATTTGCAAACATTGGCATCGTGATTCAAGAGGCACTTATCGAAGAGGGAACTTCATTACAGTTTGTGAAGAGGGAAGACAATTTTCTTTGGCACGTGTGGGGGGCTGGGCGTTTTCCTTGAGCTGGGCGAACTCTTCTCCATTTTATTGCATTTTTCCATTGAATACTAAGTGCTTCATCCCCCCCAGTATTGGCATCACTGCTGGGCGAGTTATTGAGGCTGTTATTTCTGCTGTTCATCTTTCCTGGGCAGCATATCTTCTAGCTGGTCGTATTTCCCATCCCTCACGCATTGGGTATTCATTTTGGTGCTGCGTTGAGGACAAATAAGGAGCTGGATGTTGAGTCAACCTCTGCTGGGAGGCTCACACTACAGGATGAGTGGAATAGTGCTGGGAGGTGACTGTTAGATTGCTCCCATTAGCTGACTGCGCAAGGTGTCCATGGGCTGTCCCTTTCACAGCAATACGTGTGGCAGACAGGACCTTCCTTTGTGGCTGCGTGTAAATTGAAGTTCCCAGCTTAGGCAACAATATTCCTCTTCATTTTGGGAGGTATTTCATTGTGTTCTGACTGTTATAAATTCAACATTACTATTTAAATAAAATCAGTTAGAGTTTGGGTTAAATTGCTCATTCAATGTGATTGTATTTTCATTATTATTTTATGGGTTTGTCTTAATGTTGGAATAAAACAATTGGCACTTCACCGGGGAGGTATAAGGTGATAGAAAACCACTAAAACAACCAGCAAAACTAAGCAATCTACCACAGTCCATTCAAATTTCATCTTCAGCCATCATTTACAGAAGTTTGCAAAGTGTTTGACGAAAGTCCAACACCAAACTAGAAGAGTTTTTCCAATCTTTTCAACCTAGAATATTTCACTTTTCCTCTTTGACAATTTTCTCTGGATCAACTTCAGGTGTTTCTAAAGGCAGTTGTGGATTATACCTCGTGTGTCTCCCTTTAGAAGCCACAACTGAAAAAGTGGAGTCACCAGTGGATTTTCATCAATGGAGTCACTAGGTGCACAATTGCAATCTTTGATGTACTAAGTTCTGATGCACCTTCAGAACCAGTAAGCTTTGTCGTTCAATCCCAGGGAAAATCTTCAATTTCATCCCCAACAACGGTGCCAGAAATGTTAGCACCAGAAGTCGCCCTTCAGATTGTGGGAAACGCAAGCCCGATACCCATCATAGTTTTATGTCACAGGTTGGTTATAAAAAGGTAAAATGGGCGCAGTATCAAGAAAATATCGTCTTAACTCAAAAAACTGGACCTATATGCATGAGCAGGTGAGGTCTTAGTTTAACTTTAGACAGTAAGTTGTAGTAAGGGTGAGTAGGAGGAAGACTTCGGTGAGAAAATGTGGAGATCTGCCAAGGACATCAAGTCCTTCAACAGTCCAATGAAGAACAATTTAAACACAAGAACTTCTCAGATTTAAATATCAAAGAAACTGAAAGGAATTATAACAACACTATAATCAAAATTTCAACATAATGCAGTCACAATAATTCAAGTGAATCAGTCAATCATGAACTCTTTCAGCATCAGGGGGAAACCAAAGGGAGTAAGAAAGCTGACTGTCATTAAACAAGAAGTCTCAAAATGCATATACATAACCAGAGGACCAGAATGTTCATTAAAACTTTACAATACAGGAGCTTTGCTCTACCATCGACCATAACAAAATATCAAAACTGAGTATTTGTACTCAAAACAAATCGATCCCTTTAGAAGCACACTCTGGCGATTGTATTCAAGGCTTGCCATCTGTATCTTCTTCTGTCAGACGCGATCTCAGATCAGTATGGGCTTTGCAGAAAAAATCATTGACAGGGAGACCTTGGTTTGACAGCCTGCCTCTACGACCAAGCTTCTATGCTTTCCATTTATGTGGTGAAACGAGGATTCAACCACATTCCCTGTTTCCATTAACTACCTGTGTTCGGATTGGGACGGATTTTGACGTCCGTGGATGCTCCAGGCGATGCTCATGACTTTCTTTGATTTATCTCAACTTCTTGAGACCATGCTGATCCATCTCTGTGACCAACTTGGGTGCTTGGATCTCTCGCACAACTCCTTATCTTTTGCTCCACGCGACTGCGGGCAGTGACCTCGTGCTTTATCCATACAAAATCTCGGGATTTGGTATTTCGGGAGTTTTCTTCCCCCTTGAATTTAAATATCCCAATGCTTGATCCTATGAAATGGCCCACCCTGATCAATGGTTGGATTTACCTTGAATTCGACGACCACGATCAGTTCCTTGAACTATCTCAACCGCCCGTTGCTCATCCAAGTGCTTTCATTTCTTTGGCCCCTCTCTCCATATGACTTCGGTTCGTGATTGCGGGCCTAACTCTTAGGCACATCGTGATTTCGTGTTTCGCAAACTCATGATGTGCCCCATGTTCAAAACCTCGAGTCGCGAAATTGCGATTGCTCGGATTGGGTGACATGTGTCTCTTTGCATCAGATGACCCAAATTGTATCGGTGTTTCGGTACTTAGAGCCATTGAAACTTCTCACCCCAGCGTTCCTGAAATACTTTCTTCGTGGTTTGGATCTTGTGCCACATGCCCCTCTAGAATGAACGACCCCAATCACTTCGCGACTTCAAGTTTCGCGAGTCCTCATGACTCGGTCCTTTGACTGCTCCATCCCGCGAGTCAACAAAACGATGATTCTGTGCCACACATCCTTTCCCCGATCGATGGCTAGGATGATGTTATGACCTCGCGACTTTGCCTGATGCTATTCTCTATGCAACTGTAAGGTTTCGATCATCCGATGGTCGTTGATCTGATCTTCTTGAAGGATATTTGTCGTTGAAGGCTGATCTTGCTCACTTGCTTGATTCAAATCCTCATTAAAATGCATCAAGTGTTGCACTTGGTGCTCACGACTGTGGCCTGTGAACAATTACTTGGATGACTGGAAAAGGGCTCGGGAAAACAAAAGATCAAAGGCAGAGATAAAGAGAGGAGTGATCGACCTTAAGGAAAACAGAAAGGCTTAGGGTCAAAACTTTTCAGGCAAGCCAACAAGGGAAAATAGGTCGATCTAATGGATGAAGGTGAAGAGATGAAAAAATTCAATCTGAGAGGAAAAACTCCCGATCGGGTCTGCAAAAGGAAGAGATACAGGCAAAATCTGCAGACTTAGGTAGAAACCACAAACCCCTAAGGTCTTGACCAGATTATGTGATGACACTATGGATAGACACAATTGTGTTCTATTGAATGACATTGTGTTGATTTCCATGTAGACTATAAGTAGTTTTGAAAATTATTATAAGCTAGATGAATAGTCAGTGTACCGATGGACAAACATTCTATAGATGAAAAATGGTCCAGGACATTTATTCTTCTAGTGGATATGCCCGTATTAGAAGAATGGTTCTTGTATCACTCTATGGAGTGAGTGACTTATTCAACATCATGCCTGATTACTCAGATGGAGTATGGCTTCAAGAGATGAATTAGTTGATGATATCAGATGATACTGATAGTGATGATGGTGCTCGTGATCTAATCATGAGATAACATGTGTGGCTATGATGATGCTACCGGTTGAATGGTATGTTTGTGCTCAAGACCATTTCTTTCAATACCTCCCTAACTAGGAGGGAGTGTTGATATTATGGTAGCTGTGGGAGGTATTAACCTCCACGTGTAACCCTAACAAGAATAGAATATTTTGGGAAGCAAGAAGAAACCGTAAAGCATTGGACATAACCCTAGAAGACAAGTTGCATAAAGGAAATATTTAATATTGAGTTTTTAGCCTCCAGAATGAGAAGTAAGACCAGATAGCTAAGGAGGAGCAGTATAAATATAGGATGCCAGAGCTCTTTTGATAGACACAACTCACAATTGCAGAAATTTAGTAAGTGCGCAAATCTGGAGAGTAGCTGCAGCTGCATCTACTACAACTTGTATTTTCAGTTTAGGCTTGGACTTTCTCTTGGTTATGGTTTGGATTTTCTGCCTTGTGTGCTAGCTCTAGAGAGAGGTATGCTACATTGATTGGCTACTAGACCTAGGGTTTGCTTCTAGAATTATTCTCTGTCAAGGTTAAGGTGCTCGAGGGTGGCTTCAGACTATGGTTGGGTGACAATATTGCTATATTGTCTATGGTTAAATGAGCACACCTATTATTTATAACACAAAGAACTTTAAATGAGTATTGCATTTAAGACTGAAAAAAGAATACGATGAGCACACTTCAAAAATATCATACTCATAAATCTCAAAGTCTAAGAAATCATTAAAATTATGCCTCGAAATAGTTCTATGGGTAGTTTAATAAATAAAATATATTTCAGATTACAAGGCATTTCAATAAACTGATTGACTGATGCTCATAAATAAAGCCTGCCAAATGCAAGGACTAAACCTCCATGAATCAATTAGACAACATTGATTTACATTATTAGTCATATATATGGCTATAAAATAATCATATTGATCTTTTAAATAGAGGCCTAGAAGAATAAAAGAAAAGCACTCAAACTCGGCCTTTTGCTCAGTCTCAAACATACAAACACAAAGCTTTGAGAGAAATCGTGTAGCAGAAGAAGAAGCAAGAAAATGGAGATCTGTATTTTCATATGAGAAAGTTGGCTACGTATTTAAGGATATACAATCTTATTATAATGATATAACCTTCTTTGATGGTGCTCTCCTCCTTTTAAATTTGTTCCCAATGCTTCTTTGAAATGCTTTGCCCTAACAATTAGGGTTTATGTTTTTTTATAAGTTTCCCACGTGCTTCTTCTTGTTGGAATAAAGAGTAGATCCTTTACATCAATGATTGATTAAACACTTATTAATGAATTAGGTCATTGAAATTCATGCCTCCAAGTGGGAGCCACTTCACTTTTTTATAAAAATTATTTAATAAACTTTGTTTCCAAGATTTGAAGTTGACTACTTGAAAAAAATCAACTGTATTTTAATTTTCTTAGCATGATAAGTGACTTCTCAACCATGGAAACCATTCTATAAATAATCTTCATTATTCTGGCTTTCCAATGAGCCATCTTAAGAGAAATTTGGAGGCTTGGATTTCAACTTATAGCCTTGGGAAGTCGAGGTTCCAAATAGATTTCCCAAGAATCTATGAAAAAAGAGCCAATTTTTATGGCCAAATTCAACCATTCAAACATGTCACATTGTCTTCCTTGTCAAATTTCCTTTCCAACGAGTTGTTGTTTTCCCAAAACATACACCGGGAACTCAAGATATGAGCTCAGGAAGTTCGATGCTCAACAAGCATTGATTTGGTTCGTGGGTAAATCTTGTCCCTTGATATGATTTTGCCTCTCTTAGTCCCACATTTATTTGGGAGGGGAAAAATTGGTGTTTATAATGCATACACTTCCCTTACCATTTATGTGTGAAAGAGAGGAACTTATGGAAGCCTTAGTGTAGCTCTCGTGCCTTAGAAAAATTCATGCCTTAGTAATATTTTGGTTGCCCAGTCACCTGCCATGTCATTGTCCAATCATCTATGTCCATCCACGTGTCACCCAGGGGTAGATCCACCTCATTGCCACGTGTCACCTAGGGATAGGTCCACATCACTGCCACATGTCCCAATATGGTAGGTCCAAGAAAAGGGGGAAGAACTTAGGATACAAATTGATATTAAAAAATTAAATGAAGTGTTTGTGGAGTTACAAGAATGCGGAGGTAAAGGAGGTAGGTGAGGAGATAAAACTTTGTAAAAAATACCAAGTATGAGGAAAAGATGTGGATTGTGGGACACAAGACATGAGGGAAAAAGGTAATGGAGAGGAGGGTTGTCCCACATCCACATTCAAAGAATTGGTGAGTAAGAAATAATATTAGTGATAAGTCATGCAGGTTAGAAGTCACGCGGGAGTGGAAGGCGGAAATGAGGGTATGGTATCCCGTCACAAGACATGAAGGAAAAATTCAATGGAGAGGAGGGTTGTCCCACATTCGCATTTAAAGAATTGGTTAAGTATAAAAGTGAGTAAGAAACAAGATAAGTGATAAGTCATGTGGGTTAGAAGTCACGCAAGAGTGGAAGGTGGAAATGAGGGTCCACATTCAAAATAAACTAAGTAAAATGACTAAGTCATGAAGGGTGCAATTTGGGTAATTAGAAGTCATGCAGGATTAGAAGGTGGAAATGAGGGTATGGTCTTCTGCCGCAAGACATGAGGGAAAAATGTAATGAAGAGGAGGGTTGTCCCACATATTCATTCAAAGAATTGGATAAAAGTATGAAAGTGAGTGAGAAATAATATAAGTGATAAGTAATGTGGGTTAGAAGTCATGCAGGAGAGGAAGGTGGAAATGAGGGATTACATTCAAAAATGAAATGAAATGACTAAGTAATGAAGGGTGAAATTTGGGTAACGCGGAAGATAGAGGTGCAAATTGAGGGTAGCGGGATTGTGGGTGTGGGACACAAGACATGGGAAAAAAAGGGTAAGTGGAGAAGGCAGTTGTCCCACATCCGCGATGGACTACTTAGTGTAGAAAAGAATAAAACATGGTAAGTCATGAAAAATGACTAAGTGTTGGGGAGGTAAGTAGCAGGGTTACATGAAAGTAAGGAAATGGAAATGAAATATGAAATATATAAAATGAAAAATAAAAAATGGAAATACGAAAGATGAAAAATGGAAAAAGGAAATATGAAAAGTAAAATGGTAAATGGAAAACAGAAAAATAAAAATTGAAATATGAATTTGAATACAAAAATGGAAATGGTGTGAAATATTAGAAAAATGCCTAAGTATATGGGGAGTAGTATAGAGTAGTGTGGGTAGTAGTGAAATGACCAAGTATGGAAGTGTAGATAGTAGAGAGGAAGGGAAATGAGGAAAAATAACTAAGTATGGAGAAGTAGAATGTGAGAGAAAAATGACATATCTTGGGCATATGAGCTATGTTTTAGATTCTGTGAAGTGATAAACGAAGCTTAGACATAGGGATATTTAGTGAGAAGATAGAAATAAAGAATTTCCTTCTTTTAATATCATTTGTTTTCTTTCTATTTTGTTTCAAAGAGAAACCATCTATGTTATCCTTTTATTATGAAGAAATGGAGAACTAAAGCTGATTGGAAACTTGTTGGGTCTTTATGATCAACAATTGAAGATTATTTGGAACTTTCCAAGTTTGAAGAAAAATAATGGTCTCTATTTGATGGATCAAAACACATCAACATATGGCTCCAACTGTGGGACAATAACCCCCAGTGGGTTGTTGAGAATCCAAAATCCTGGTCCAATTGCCTTCTCCATTGGGCTATGTAGTCATTTTCAGAATAAATTCTTGTAATTCATCATCCATTGGGTCATGGAGTCATCTTCAAACATTATCTCCATCTATCAATTACTTTATTATGCAAAAATTTGACTAAAGAAACAAACTATGTACAAACAAAATCTACCTACCCTAACCTATTTGACACTTTTCAAGTGTAAGTAGATTTCCAATGGAGCCATTCAAGCATCCAACTGATATGTGGAATGAACTTGAGAATTGGGGAACATATCAAGGATGCTACTAAGAAGTCAAAATCATGCCCAAAGTATATTTAAGTAAAATTGATCTGGATGTGCCCAAAATCTGATTGTGTTGCTTGGCTAACAATGCTTTGAAACCATGATTCAATAAAATCAACTCTCGGTTTCTCATGAGTGTTGCAATATTTGGTTGGATGAGAAGTTTCCCATTGGAAAATATTTTCATCTTTCTCCTTATCCCCAATCACATCCAAGATTCTTGATTCATAGGAAATGTTATGAAAACATTCCTCCTTCATGCAATGGCAATCTTTCCCATCATTGTTCTCAAGATTAATTTCTTCCACCAATTATTCTTGCTCCCAATGTTCTTGTGACTTTTCATCATTAATATGTGGGCATTACAAACCTGTTGCAACATTTTTTCCATGATCATATTGAATGAAATATTCATGTGTGTCTAGTGGAGGTTCATCAAACCCGTATTTAAACTCGTTGTGATCATTACTCTCAAATTGAGAATATGAGAGGTCAAACTTTTCCTCCCATGGAGCATGTGGTTGATAATAATCTTATTGAATTGAGACATTAGGGATCTCACTTTCATCTTCAGGAACAAAATATGATGCAAAAAAATAATCACAACTTTCATTAGATTTTTCTTATAAATCCTTTCCTCCATTATCTTGGAACAATATTGGGAAATTTAAGAGATTAGCAACGGTCTTATGAACATTTATTTCAATGACTTGAGCTCGCTACATTAACTCTTTCCAACTGCACTTTCCTTCTTGCTTCAATAAAAATATTAGATTCACGGACAAGGCATTTTCATAACAACTAAGAATTATGACATCATTTAGAAATATTTATTGAGGAATCTCGTGAAGGACTTTCATAAATCTAAAAGTGAATTATTTGACTCTCTCCTCCTCATTCATCTAGATTTCAACCAACCTGAAGAAAATAGATTATGGATCTTTCCTTGGGAAATATTTCTAGACAAATAAATTTTCTAATACATCCCAAATAGTAATGGTTCCATGCAACAATGAATAAAACCATTCACTAGTGTTTCCTTTTAGAGTTAAGATAAATTGTCATCATGCAACATCATCCTCATCCACATTATAAATATCACAAGCACTATCAAACTTAACCAAATGCTTCTCTGCATCCTTTGAAGTATTTTCGAAGAACACGGGAAACTTGTCCATGGAAATATTTGACAAGGGATGAACTTCTCCGTACAAATTAAGTGGACTTATGTGAAACCGTTTCATTCTTTGGGTACCTTCTACCTTTATTGTAACTTGAAAAAATTTTATTGGGCTTGGTTGGGAAAACAAAATGTCACCACAACATGAAAGAAACTCATAAGAGGAGTTATATAGATCTTCTTGAAATTATGGAATCTTTTTGGTGGAGTCGCTAGGGCATATTTCTTCAAAATTTGGAATTTTAATGATGGAGTTGCCAAGGAGCTCATCCTTCCAAATCTTGGATGGTTCTTTGGTTTTGTAGATGTTGGCATAACTAACTTGTGCCTGAAACTTCAATAACATGTCTTCAAGGGCATTTGATTCTCCTTGAACAAGGTTTTCAAGAACCCAGTTCATCTTAGAACAATCTGCCAAACATTTTTCCAAGACTTGACCAAACAGTTTCTAGTTTTCCAATAATATATGATCCTAAAAAAGTATCAGATTTCTTGAAAAGGAATCATTCCCAGTGGAGTCACCAAAAATGTTGATCTAAAATCTTGTTTCATGATATTTAAGATAACATCATGAGGATAAAATACCCCTGTGTTTTTAAACATGTGGTACTCCTCTCTGCTTGTCTGAAAGATGTAGTAGATGTTCTTGGATTGGACTATCAAATGGGAGAATGCTAAACAAAAAACCTCAAATCCTTTATTGCTTTAGTTTTTATATAAAATGGTTATCGATAATCATATTTCTCCTTGAAAGCAAAATTTGTCTGGAAATGGACCAAGCAACTTCTTAATAGTGAAAAGATAAAGAAAGGCTTCAATATCAAAATAAATATATTCTCAACTTAATTATAACATCCCTTTGAAACACATGCAAGAAAATGATACTACCATATTTTGTCACAAAAAAAAGAGTGAAATGGGGTTGATCACTTTAGAGAACTTTAAATGAGTATTGCATTTAAGACTGAAAAAGAATATGACGAGAACACTCCAAAAATATC
>JASDQU011509620.1:13581-24278 GCA_032191745.1 Picea mariana
AGTCCATACCCAGACAAAGAATGTAATGGAGTCATGTCATGTTATAGCGTTGAAAGAGCAAGGTGTTGAGATAACCTTGTCTCTTAGTAGTACAAAGCATTTTATATTATCTTTGGAATAACCAATTTGTATCTTTAAATCAATTTGATCTTGTATTTTGAGAAGAAACAAGTTATATGATAATATAGTGGGAGACCCAAATTTTCTTGAGACTTCTTTGGGCTATGCTTCGGGTGAGAATTCTTCCCTCTTAGGAAGATGAAAATTCTAGTGCTCTAGACTACTTTGGTACCTTTTGTTGGAAAATCTAAGAGGGCCCTAGTCTGATCACTTCCAATGCCAGCACTTGGTTATACTATGCGAGGTTATACTATGGTTGTGCATTATTATACTGCAATTGTGAAGTGTTATACTTTTGTTGTGCATTTTTATATGGAGGTGGTACCTGGTTAAAATAAGGTGCAACTTTCCCTATCATCATTTCTTCTTGCACCCTATAAGTGTCTGAAGTTATTTCTCTCATGAGCTCCATGGTCCTACAATATTTATCATCATGAACCACTGACTTGCAAAAATTGTAGTATGAACTCTGGGGTACTATCTGATACTTCTGCATCATTAGAAAATGATATGGATCATGCCTATTCATTTTACAGATCTCGCACCATGGTCCTCCTGTTGGAAAAGGGTTTGGTACTCATGTTGCAATGTACTATGTGAAAGTTGGACATTGATTCTTATGGTGTACATGTGTCATGCATGTGGTACACCAAACAACTTCTCTTTTCTCTTTACCCTTATTCTAGCTAAGTTGAAATGTGAGGTTCTTTAGATGCCCCTTCACCTCCTCTATTGTTGGATATGTCTTATGATATTGGTTTTCTTCCAGTTGTAAAGATGCATGTATATCCTTTTCCCGAGTTTGGAAGTTTTGTTGTCTTAAATGGTATTTCAAATGTGGTAGCAAAGAGTTCAAAAATAAGTGCCTATGTTGCATGTCAGTAATTGCATACTTCATTTTACCTTTTATTCATTTAAAAACCTATGATCTATTTCTCAAACAGACTCACCTGGTTTTTTCCTTATTTCAATCATTTCATTCATATACTGATCTTTTCATCCAGGCTTCTGACATTCATTGATCAATAGTTTTTTCACATCTGTAATAGTCCTTGTTTCTCCTAGTGGTATGTTTACATCTAAGCTCATATACTAGTCCAGTGTACAGTCTCTTATCGTGATAAATAATTGCACAATTTTTTTATCCTCCTCTGTGATCTTCTTTTCTTCCCATATCTTCTCGCATATGAATAGGTGATTTTTCGGGTCCTCTGATGCCTCTCCTCAAAGTTATGGTAACCTGATGGTGGGATCATGTCCTGCCATTTTGAACTTTGTTGAGATACTACCTCCGTACGATGTAGATATTTGACTAATACTTGTAGAAATGCATCCCCCAATTGATGCTCCTTGATTGGGTCCTAGTCTTGTCATTCTCGTGCCACTAAAATTTGGTTGTCTAGATGATGTTGTCCTTTCTAGTGTACTAGTTATTGGCTCTCGAGCATTTTTTGAGGACATGTTGGTCAGGTTTGACCACCTTTTGGATTTCAGCAGGCTGGTCGAAGATGGAGCACCCAAATGGAGTTGAGATCTCGGATCTCACTAATTTTGTGGGCTATGTGGACCCAGCAAGGGGTTCCTTAGGGTTTTTGTAATGGGTTATGGGATGTCGACTCATGGGTTCTCCCATGTTTAGGCCTTTTTGTAAGGGATTGAAAAAGTATAAATAAGAAAGAATGTATTATAGAAGAGTGGTGGTTAGTGGTAGTAGCTAAGTGCAAGTGGTTCTGAGTTTCTCTATGCAACAAAATGTGTATGTAAGTTTATGTGCTTGATAGAGAAGTTGGCTCTGTGACTTGACCTAGTTTTGGGAAGGAGAATCTTATGCTTAGTGTGCATATATCTTATCTGGTGAAAATCTCGGCCCTGTGGCTTAGTGCATAGGAGCAGCTGAATGTAAGAGATTGAATAATAATAAAGAATATGAAGCAGTTGGTGGACATAGCCCCACACTGGGGTGAACCACGTATATCTTGTGTATGTGGTTTGCTTTGTGATGTGTTGTTTATGTTATGATCTTGCTTAGTGCTTGATGATTATGTATGATAGATAGATCTGTTGATTCTCAGTGCTTTACATGTTTTAAAGACGAATGAATGCTAAATATAGCTTAATGCTATGTGCTAAGTGGTAGAATTTCTTAATATTTTTTGTTACCACGTCGATCTCTAGTAGGGTATGTTATGCGATGTTATTCAAGCTAATGAAATGATGCATATAATCTTCTAAGTGTTAATAGAGTACTCTTCAAAGTGTTATTATCACAGATTTGTGTCCCATCTTGGTTACAGACACCTGCATCCTGTAACCCCCCCTTCTTCTACCTCAGGTGAGACTTTTCTTGCTTCGTAGGGGTTGTCGAAAGGGTCGGTATTTAGGGTTTTTTTGGTGCACTGTTGAAGCATTGAACCCTGGGTATGCCCCTGTGCCAACAAATGGTTCCATTGCCGAGACCTGAAACTGTGATTGCTGGGAACTGAAGTAAAGAAAAGAGAAGCTCTGTGCATAGATATGTTGTGGAAGTGCGTAGTACTTTACTTCACTTGCAAAGATCTGTGCTAAGAGAGAAATATGATCTAAAGAAAAGAGGTAATATCTTAAAAGAGGTAAAAATTTGTGCTTTGATAAGAGTAAGATAAGTGGAAAATTTTGTTCTAAAAGCATGAATTTAGGTATGTTTAATAGATTATGTCCTAGTCTGAAGGTTAGGGTGCAGTTGGAAGAAATATTTGATCTAAGTAAATCTAGTAGAAATAAATAAAGATATGTTATTCCTATGCATAGAAAGAATTTTTGGAGTAATAAGTGGATGCAGGAACCTAGAAAGAATTTTTGCAGATTGCAGGTCCAACACTGTGATCCTTGTGCGCGCTACAAAAGAGGTTGGGGAACATACAAGAGAAATATAGGATTGACAGTATGTTATAACTGTAGGAGACCAAGACATCTTTCTAAGGAATGCCCTGGTACAGGTCCTATTTTTCTTTGTTGTAAAATTGTTGGTCACGAAGTTGAGAATTGTCCAAGAATGATTGCTAAAGTTGAACAAATGAATATGTGACAATACAGCTATTAAGAGACTAAGGGTATGTTAAAGAATGATCAAAGGAAGTTCATACTAAATTAGTACAGTTGAAAGAAATAATGAATGATCACAAATATGTCAGTTTACCAGAGATCCTGAATGTAAAACAATGCATAAGTGAAAGAATATGAGACTTCGACATAGACTATGTATTGGATGAAGAAACACAAGTAAATATTATGACAGAAGACACTAGGTAAACCTTGGGAAAACCTACTATGGTACCTTCACTGGGAAGGATAATCTTATTTAAGGGAAATATGATAACCTTATGTGGAAGAGTTACTAATGTATGTGTTATTATTCATGGAACATCGCCTAAAGAGGAATCTGAAGTCATTAAGTTTATTGGGGACAACGCCCATTTCCCACTTTTATTAGGTAAGCCTTGGATTGAGAAAGATCAAATCATAAGAAAAGCAGAGAAAGAAGCTACATAAAATAAAAAGAAAGAACTAAGGGATTTCATGACTAGAAAATAGATTGACTAATAGAAGAACGAGAATATAAGTCGAAGCAACAAAAGTCAAGAGAATTAGCTTTCAAGTTTGAAAGAATGCAAGAAGGTTTGAAGGACCTATCCATGCAAGAAAGAAGAATACCCGCCCTAGAATTAATAAGAGAAGGGATATTAACTTCAAACCCTTTGAGAACACATCAACAGTGCGAAGTCACTACACTAGGAGAAGATAAGAATAAGAATGGAAAGAGGAATCTAGAAACAATTAGAGAAACTCAGATCACAGGAAAGAAGGTAAGGAAGCTTAGTAAAAAGAAAGATAATATGAAAAAGCTACAGGAAGCTACGGAGACCAAATGGAAGACTTCACTGACTGGAACCTCTGTTGGCCCTTGACCAAGTTTTGAGAGAACATTGGTTGTGTTCGACCATTTTTGGTACTTTGATAGGCTGGTCGAATATGGAGCACCCATGCGAAGAGGAGATCACAGTATCTCACCTAGTTTGAGGGATTTTTGGGCTTTTAGGGTTTATGTAATAGGTATGGGATGTCGACCCATGGGTTTACCCATGTTTAGGCCTTTTTGTAATCTATAAATAAGTAGATAGGACTTAGAGCGAGGGCGGTCCAACTTGGATTTGTGCAAGAATACGTAAATTTATAGCTAATTACAAGTGATTTTAAGATGCTTTGTGATAATAAGGAGTTGGCTCTGTGCCTTGACCTAATTATGGGAAGGAGGATCTGGCGGGTTGCACACAGATCTCTTGTCCTCTATGGAATTGGGCTCTGTGGCTCTGTGCATAGTAGCAGATGGCTATAAAATATTGAAGAAGACTAATAAAGAAGAAGGAGAAGAGTTGGTGGACGTAGCCCCACACTGGGGTGAACCACGAATATTCTGTGTTGATGTGCTTTGTGCGATGTTATTGATGTTGATTATGTGATTATTTTCTTAGTGTTGTTGATGATATATATAATGAATGCATATGATATTGTATCTTAGTGCTTAATGATGTGAATGAATGCTAGATCTGGGTTAAGTCTATGWTCTAAGTGACTAGAAGTGTTTTATCTGATCATTACCGCGTTGTTCTGTAATTAGGGTTTAATCTGCGATGTGAATGGGAATTATGAACTAATGCATATTGATTGGATAAGTTCTATGTTAAGTGTTGTAATCACAGATCTGTGTCACAACTAGGTTGTAGACACCTAAGTCCCACAACCCCCCCTGCCTCTACCTCGGGTGAGACTTCATCTGCTTCGTAGGTGTTTCCGAAAGGGTCAGTAGTTAGGGTTTTGTTGGTGCGTTATTGAAGCATTGAACCCTGGGTATGACCCTATGCCAAAAAATGGTTCTGTTGCCGGTACCTGAAAGTGTGATTGTTGGGAAGTGAAAAAAAGAGAAATATATGTGCATAGATCTGTTGTTGTAGTGCGGAGTATTCTACTTGACTTGTGAAGCTCTGTGCTACGAGAGAAGTCCGATCTGAAGAAAAGAGGTAAGATCTTAAAGCTTTGTTCTCTGATAAAGGTAAGATAAGTGGGAAATTGTTTCTTCAAAAGTATGAATCTAGGTATGTTTGATAGATTTTGTGCTAGTCTGAAAACTAGAGCACGGTTAGAAGAAAGAGTCGATCTAAATAGATTTGATAGATATAGTGAAAAATATGTTATTCCTATGCATAGAAATAATTTTTGGACTAACAAGTCGATGCATGAACCTATAAAGAATTTTTGCAGATTGCAGGTCCATCGCTGTGATCCAAGTGTGCAATACAGGAAAGGTTGAGAATCATTTAAAATAAAGAGAGGATTGACGCTGTGTTATAATTGCAGAAGACCGGGACATCTTTCTAAGGAATGCCCTGGTATAGGCCCTATTTTTCTTTGTTGTAAATCTATTGGCCATGAAGTTGAGGATTTCCCTAGAATGATTACCAAAGTTGAAAAGATGAACATGAGGCTAGAAAACTATGAAGAAGGAACTAAGGATATGTTATAAAACCAGAAAGAAACAGAGACTATGTTATTACAACTGAATAAAAATAATGAATGATCACATAGATATCATTTTACCAAAGATATTAAAAGAGAAACAATGCATAGAAACAAGAATAGGAGACTTCAACATAGATTGTGTCTTGGATAAGGAAACACAAGTGAATATTATTCCAGAAAGCACTTGGGAAATTTTGGGAAAGCCTACTATGATACCTTCATTGGGAAGGATAGGTCTATTTCAAGGAAAGATGATAACCCTATGTGGAAGAGTTACTAATGTACCTATGATTTCTCATGGAACATCGACCGAAGAAGAATTTGAAGTCATTAAGTTTGTTGAGAACAACTCTCCTTTCGTACTCTTGTTAGGAAAGAACTAGATTGAGAAAGATCAGATCAGAAGGAAAGAAGAAGAGGAAGCTATAGAACAAAAAAAATAAAAAAATTAAGGGACTTCATAGGTAGAAAGATAGAGCGACTAATAGAAGAACAAGAGGATAATTCGAAGAAATAGAGGGCCAAAGAATTAGCTATCGAAATTGAAAGAGCACAAGAAGGATTAAAGAACCTGTCCATGCAGGAAAGAAGTGCATCCACCCCGGAGATAGTAAGAGAAGAGGTATTACCTTTGAACCCTTTGAAAGACCCCCAGAAATGTGAAGTTACTACTCTAAGAGAAGATAAGAATAAGAATGGAAATAGGAACCCAGAGACTCAAATCATAGGAAAGAAGGCAAGAAAGCTTAGTAAGAAGAAAGAAAAGTTAGAAAAACTGCAGGAAGTTCTAGAGAAAACTTCACAGAAGGCAGGCTTGCAGAACTTGAACATCACCAGAATAGCAGAAAAATGTAGAATGGGACTTCACCATGGAAAAGCTATATGACCGTTGGAGGCCTCCCGACCGTTAGAATGACGCTTCAAAATGGCTAGAAACACAGTTATTGATGGAGAGATCATCGTCGGACCGTCCAAACTATGCCATAATGGATGGATTCACATTGATGGATGTATTCCTACCCATTGGAGGGATCTGTTATGATGCTTTCCTATTTAACTCATCGGAAACTGCGCTGGGACAAATTTTTGAAAACCGAGATATCCAAGCTAACAGAGAATTGATTACATATCACATTATGTTGTCTAGACCTCATCATCCATTTTATTACCTTGTCTGTCTGTTCTCCTACCCAAAATGATTGAGTACAAGTGTGAATGTCGGGAAAGCATAGCACAAAAAGAGAAAGATGAAGTTAGGGAAATGTTTGAGGAGGACAAGAAGAAGATACAGAAAGAGAAAGATGAGATGCTCACAAAGAAGATTGGGGTCAAAGAGGAAATAACTAGAGCACCTCGCTCTATGTCGGGCTTGTCACTGGAGGAAGAAGAATCAATAGAGATACAAGTGGGGAAGCTCATTGAGGCCATTCATCATATTCAAGCAAGAATAATCGAAGTGTGTAGACCTATGAGCACCTTGCGAAAGATCTAAAGATGAGGAAACTGGAGGCAAAATCCAGGAGGAGAAGCAACAGACATCCACCATACAAGCACATATGAAGCTACTTACTACCGTTGAGAAGATGAAGAGGTCACAGGAGTAGTGCATAGTCCAATAATAGGTTACTAGCATCCAGAGCAAGGTTATGGAAGTGACACAGAGACTCCAGTAGGTGCAGGACGAAGGCTACATGATTTTTGAAGAAGTTGAAGGACAATACTTGCAGATATACTAATTGGTTGTGATAGTGGAACAACGCTTGGAAGGGCTTGTTACTGAGAAAGTGATTTAGGATTTCTCTAAGTAGGAGGCTCTAGAGAAGCAGCAAGTCAAGGAAAATCGAGCTAAGGTTGAGGCCTTCGAAGCAGTGTTTCCCAGATGGGAGTGAATCGAGATGAGTCACAGGTGAGTGTTTGGGGCATGCTGTCCTTTAACCAAGTTTTGAGAGAAACTTGGTCGTGTTTGACCAATTTTAGGACTTCGATAGGCTCGTTGAAGATGGAGCGCCCACATGAAGTGGAGATCATGGGATCTCACCTAGTTTGCAGGATTTTTGGGATTTTAGGGTTTATGTAATGGGTATGGGATGTCATCCCATGGGTTTACCCATATTTAGGACTTTTTGTAATTTATAAATAAGTAGATAGAACTTAGAGAGAGGGTGGTCCAAGTTGGATTCGTGCAAGAATATGTAAAGTTCTAGCTAAGTGCAAGTGATTGTAAGAGTCTTTGTGCTAATAAGGAGTTGGCTCTATGCCTTGACCTCTGTGGCTCTGTATCCTATCCTCTATGGCTCTATGCACAGTAGAAGATGGTTGTAAAATATTGAAGAAGACTAATAAAGAAGAAGGAGAAGAGTTTGTGGGTGTAGCCCAACACTGGGGTGAACCACGTATATCCTATGTAGATGTGCTTTGTGCGATGTTATTGATGTTGATTATGTGATTATTTTCTTAGTGTTGTTGATGATATGTATAATGAATGCATATGATATTGTATATTAGTGCTTAATGATCTGAATGAATGTTATATCTGAGTTAAGGCTATGTGCTAAGTGACCATAAGTGTTTGATCTGATCATTATTTTATTGTTCTATAATTAGGGTTTAATCAGCGATGTGAATGGTGCTTATGAACTAATTCATATTGATTGGCTAAGTGGTTTATTAAGTGTTGTAATCATAGATCTGTTTCCCAGCTAGGTTGTAGAAACCTGATTCGTGCAACCCCCCTACCACTACCTCCGGTGAGACTTCATCTGCTTCGCAAGTGTTTCCGAAAGGGTCGGTAGTTAGGGTTTTGCTGGTGCGTTGTTGAAGCATTGAACCCTAGTTTTTTCCCTATGCCAAGAACCTCACAGGAGGTAGGTTCACAGGAGTTGAACCTCATTGGAATAACAGGATCGGGCAGAATGGGACTTCACCCTAACGAAGCTATATGACCGTTGGAGGCAGCCCGACAATTAGAAAAATGCTCCAGAATGGCTAGAAAATGTATTTATGGGCGGATGGACCGCTTTTGGGAGATTGAGACTGTGCCATAATGGACATATTTGAATTGATGGAAGCATTCATGTTATAACCCTAAATTTCACCACACATGCAGACCTGGCATCAGGCCATCTTACTTACTATTTTTTCCAAGCCAATATAGAACAACTCTTCTTAAAAACATAATTTTTGAAGATGTACGTGCCTTGGACCACAAATTCCCACATATATACGCTAGATGCACCTCTACTGCCCACATACGTATGCTAGATTCTCCATTAAAACCTAAGTATACCCACAAAAGTTGCGAAAAATAAAAAGTTGCAAGGGATTCTTTGAGATTACGGGCTATTGGGTAGTTTCCCAACCAATTGACTGTCTATAGCCCGTCACCCAACCGAATAACCATATTTTTGTCATATAAAAGAGGTGTTTGGGTCTCATTCCAAGGAGAAACATAGTTATAGTGAAACTCTGCCCATTTCATTTTCCCCCCTTGCCCCAAGAATTTGCAGCCACATTGTGAGTTTTGAGCCAGAATTCCCTATTCTTGCCCTTTTTCCTCATCCATAAGCCTATGCCAATTTTCTAGAGAGAAGTGTGAGAGAAGAAAGATACATGGAAGAAGTTGGATCTTGGTTAAGAGGAGCCTAGGACTGGGTTTGAGGAGCAGTCATCGATCTTATTTTCTAAGTGACTCTGTGAGATTAATATAAAGAAGTATGTTTTCCATCCCGCCATATGATGTGTTCAATCTTCGTATTTGATTTACATTTTGTTATGACATCTAACCCATTAATTCATATATAGAATACATTTTCATAGTTTCTTGTTTGTATTTTGGTGAATGTAGGTCAGCCTTCGGAGGATATTTGCAGTTGAGAAGTGACCAGACGCATTGGGATCGACACCAGATGCGGAGTTTAAGGTAAGACTACTGAATCCCTATACTTTGTAATTTATGCATGAATGTGGGGTGTTGTCAGGATAGTTGTTAAAAGTAGGAGACTTTAGATGGTTAGCTTTGTCTGCACTTTATAAACCTAGTGTATTCTGTAGGGGGGGTTTTCCCACTATAACAGAATTGGCGACCATACTGGGGAACCTCTAGTGTTTTTAGGGGATATTTTTGGGTGTTTTAATTGGTTTAATTACCTCTTTGATTTCTCTGTAAGTTACTGAGTCTTTAATGAATTATGGTCTGACATACCAGTACTCCCTTCCTTGTCAGCTTTGAATGTTGTTTTTCTTTTTTTTAAGAAGTTACAGAGGTGTACGTAGCCTGCGGTTGGTCTTCTCGTGTACATACATGCCCTACCTTTGGACAACCCGCGTACATACACAGGTTTCTTTAGTGTCAGTAGCGTACCTATGTCAAGAAGCCTTTTTCTCAAGAAGAGGTAGTAATCCTCTTCCCTGATTGAAGTCTAACTTCTTAGGGTTTTATTGATTTAGTCCTGGTCTCTGTAGTTATAGTCTTTAAGCCTAGGTTTAATGTTGATTCATTTATCTTTCAAGATTACTTGTGTTTTCGTTGAAGGGTTTTTTTGATGAGTCTATGAGTCTTTTCCATTTTAGCCTTTGTGGTTCTTTCAGTGAATCCCTGCGATCTGTGGTAGACCTGAAGTCAGTTTCGTGGGTCCTGTCTTGTCTTTAATTTTCCCTTTTACTTGCTTTAGAAGAAAAGAAAATAATTGATTTTCAAGTTTCTTATTTTGAAGCATATAAAAAAAAAAAAAGATTTCAGTTTCTTGTTTGGTTAAGTAGTTAGGTTAGTTGTCTTTAATTTTGAGGAAGAATAGTGCTTTCTTAAGTTCTTTAGTGAATACTTAGGACTTTATGTAGCTCGTAGTCAAGCGGAATTCAGTTTTGAGTTTTTCTTTCAAAATATCTTAGAAAAACAAAAGTTAGTTAGAAAAGTTGGTTAAAGAGTTTTCAATTTGCAAATCTTTGTTTGTTGAAGAAGAAGTAATTTTGTTTCCATCATTTGTTCTTCTCTTTCGTCTCTTTACAAACACCATCAGTTTCATTTC
>JASDQU011509625.1:4541-20184 GCA_032191745.1 Picea mariana
AGCATAAGCTAATACTTATCTTCGAAACCATGGTAATTCCACCAACCACGTGCAGGCCTTCCACGAACCTCCTAGCCTTAGACCACACTACTCATCATTCTCAGCAGTGGGTCACCCCCGAGCTGGGACTAAGCTCCACCCAAGGCAAGGAATCCTAGTCTAGGCTGAGGTTACAGAGAAAAACTGGACAGAATAACAGGAAGGATTCTCTCCAGGAGCCTTCTTACGCCCACTACTCACAAACTCTCATTCCCCACATGCTTGTTCCACCTGGGAGTATACACCTTCACAAGAACAATCCATCGGTGCTTCACCTCCCTCTCTAGGTCTCGGCAATAGGCTGGATCAAGAATTCTTAGAGCTTCGTAGCTGGTGCTGGACTCTCTCTGGGAGAAAACCACTTCCCAGTAGACTCTCTCACCTGGAGAGAGCTACTCACAGGCCTGACAACCTGACTCTTCAACTCCATTCCAACACAGGGAGGACAACAACAATGATTCAGCATTCATTCACACAGGTATGACAACAAAAACAACAGATGGGCATGGCACCACAGGCAGCAACAACCCACACTAAAACACCGCATGGCTAAGGTGATTAACCAGGTGTCGGGTTCCTCAGAAGACACAGAACGGATCATGAATGAACTATGTGGTCACAACAGCCCACAATCATGACACCACACAGCTCAGAAAAATATGGAATACTCAGACTTCCCAGAGACGCGGATCAGTCCATCGATTTTCCCACGAGTTTCAGGGTGTGTGACCAGGATAACAATGCAGATGCACACGCAGAGGAAAAACGGGTTCAAACGGGCATCACGGGAACTCAGGTGGAGGATGATAGAATGACCAACCCCCTCCATGGCTGACTTCTGCAATTTTTAACTGCATGTGCCTGGGTCGACACATGTCACCCATGAAGTTGCATGCCTTCCATCAGCATGTGTTCCTCCTTTTTCTAGGAACTTAGGATAAAAGTATATATTTCACATGGCTTTTGGAATAATATTAAAAAATATTATTCCCAAGGACTTAATCCCCTAGGCTCAACACTTAGCCTCTCTTTCCCAGCTTCCAGCCCCCAATCCCTTACCCATTCTGTGGAAGCTTAGTCCCCCATCACTCATTCATCGTGGTCGGTCTGCACACAGCGGTGTTTATATTTTTCATTAATGTTCTGCATGATTACATATACAAAAGTAGGCTCTCAGCCTTAACACTTAGGCTCTCCAGCCTAATAACACATAAGCCCACTATCTTATATAAACTTGGCTCACCAGCCTATAAAACAAAAATTACAATTCATAATACAATTAGGGCACGTCCTTGGGGTATTACATTCCATGCCTCGGAAGTTGCTTTACTCATTGGTTTTGAGAACTAGTGTTTTGCTTAGTTTGAAGCAAACCAACATTTGGATTAAGGGGTCCAATTTATGAAACCATGTCTTGGGAGCGAAATGAAAATATAGTCACCTACCACGCCTAAACGATCTTGCAGCATCTCACGGAACTCAAAAATGTTGCTTTGTTAGGTTTTTATGCCCTCGGGAGCAATTGGCCAAGAGTCTCAAAATGGTTTGGGATGCGACTTGCAACTAGGCATATAACGAATATCAAGACTCGGATTGAGGAACCGTTGACTCTGATGGATTCCTGGGATAGGATTTCATCTAGAGCACCCCTCACTCACGGGTACCATGCCTCAGAAGTTGCTTTAATCATTTATTTCGAGAACTAGTGTTTTGCTCAGTTTGAAGCAATGCAGCATTTGGATTAAGGAGCCAATTTATGAAACCATGCCTCAAGAGTGGATGGATAATTTGGTCACCTATTCCATGCCTAAACAAGCTTGCAGCATCTCACGGAACTCAAAAATGTTTCTATGTTACTCTTTTATGCCCTGAGCGGGAATTGGCCAAGAGTCTCTGAAATGGTTTGGGATGTGACTTGCAACTGGGCATAAAATGAAAATCAAGACTCGGATTGAGGAACCATCGTCTCTGTTGGATTCATGGCATAGGATTTTAGCTAGAGCACCCCTCACTCCCAGTTCCAACCCCTCGGAAGTTTTTTTTTTCATCGATTTCGATAACTAGTACTTTGCTTAGTACAAAGCAATGCAACATTTGGATTTAGGGGTCCAATTTATGAAACCATGGCTCGGGAGCGGATGGACAATGTGGTCACCTATTCCATGCCTAAACAAGCATGAAAAATCTCATGGATCTCAAAAATGTTGCTCTGTTAGGCTTTTGTGCCCGCGAGAGGAATTGCCAAGAGTCCCCGAAATGATTTGGGATGCGACTTGCAACTGGGCATTAAACGAAAACTAAGACTCTGATTGAGGAACCGTCGACTCCGATGGATTCCTGAGATAGGATTTCAGCTACAGAGCCCCTCACTCCTAGGTTCCATGCCTCAGAAGTTGCTTTACTCATTGATTTTGAGAACTAGTGATTTTCTCAGTTTGAAGCAAACCAACATTTGGATTAAGGGGTCCAATTTATGAAACACTACCTCGAGAGCAGATGGAAAATATAGTCACCTAGTCCATGCCTAAAAAATCTTGCAGCATCTCACGGAACTCAAAAATGTTGTGGATGGAAAATGTGGTCACCTAGTCCATGCCTAAACAAGCATGCAGAATCTCATGGAGCTCAAAAATGTTGCTCTGTTAGGATTTTATGCCCGAAGGAGGAATTGCCAAGAGTCCCCGAAATGGTTTGGGATGCGACTTGCAACTGGGCATAAAATGAAAACCAAGACTTTGATTGAGGAACCGTCGACTTCGATGGATTCCTRGGATAGTATTTCAGCTAGAGCACCCCTCACTCCCGGTTCCAACCCCTCAGAAGTAGTTTTTTTCATCGATTTTGATAACTAGTGCTTTGCTCAGTAAGAAGCAATGAAACATTTAGATTTAGGGGCCAATTTACAAAACCATGCATCGGGAGTGGATGGATAATTTGGTCACCTAKTCCATGCCTAAAAAAGCTTGCATCATCTCACGGAACTCAAAAATGTTTCTCYGTTAGTCTTTTATTCCCTGAGCAGGGATTGAGGAACCATCGTCTTTGTTGGATTCCTGACATAGGATTTTAGCTAGAGAACCCCTCACTCCTAGTTCTCACCCCTCACTCCTAKTTCTCACCCCTCACTCTCGGTTCAATCTTGKTTCATGATYGGATTCTAGTTTCCCTAAATGTTAGTTTTGAGGCTGCATGTATTACTRTCCAAGAGGTTGGGAGAATGTTGGAATAAAGAAGAGGAACCTCACTTATTTTCGAGAAAAGGGACACAACACTCCCTATTGTAGGGGAAGGCTAGTATAAGAAGTAGCATTTACCAGATATAGGGGGGATAAAAGTAGTCTTTGACCACTAATTCTAGAATGGGATCATCCTTTTTAAGAAGGAAAAGGACCAAAATATATTCAAGGGAATTTTATATATTTCCATCAAGGACATGGACAATTCTGATGTGGACAATTTTGCATGGAGGCATTTCTCCCAGACCTCTTCATGAAAGATTGTGAATCTATGGTGCATGTGAAAATATGTGAGATGTGGGTTAATGATAATATTTTGAATTTTCCAATAACATTCAACATTGACCTTGTGTAAACCATTCCATTTGGTGTTTCTTGCACTAAGTGTAAAGAACAATGTTAGAGAATTATAAGATGTAAGTTAGGTATGAGATATTTGTTACCTCTTTATTACCTTTTATTTTAATTATATCTATATTTTGTATTGATCAAATGAGGAATTAACCCAAAATGGATGTCATTTGAGACAAACTCTATCCTAAGGCCAACTAAGGAGAAAAAAAAACACACTCTAATTAATCTAGGAGCCAAGCATGCAAACAAACCTTCTCACAAAGAAGCGCTAGTTGGTGATGGAATCCAACATCGCATAATAGATGCATGAAGGGGATGAGTTTCGACGAATGGGAAAGTTACGTTGACAACCTGATTAATGAACTAACACCCTAATGCAAGTTACCTCACCAAGTAGTGGGCAACCCTCTAAGGAGTCCGAGTGAGTCTAGCCAACGTCGATCCCAAGTACAACACCACCTTCCATGTGTTGTCACCTTGTGTAGAAGTCTAAAATATTATGTCCTCTATGGTATCACCTACTATACCAAAGCAGAGGGGGGATAGTTGAAAGTCGACACCAAGACCAACAAAGCATGTTTGATTACTCTGAGGGCCCCAATGCGACCTCGTGATTGACCCTTGTGTTAAAAGGGCTTCCCAAAGTCAATGATATAGCAATTGGCTTTCACTCCCTAACTCAAGGCTTTGTGTTTGTTTAGCAGCTTTGGAAAATTATTCTCACAATCCTATTCCAAAGCTTTACACCTAAGCTAATATGGGTTTGAAGAGCCCTAGAAAAGTTGCTAGATAAAATTTAATTAGTGCTTGATTTTAGGTTGTTGTTACTCAAAGGAGTGGTCGTGAAACTGATGGTGTTTTGACTCGACTCTTTAAACCATGCAAGAGGAAAATGGAATGCAAGAAATTCAACTTCGATGAAAACTAGCTATGGGAAGGAGCAAGAGGTTTTAAGCAAAGAAATAATTTCTTGATAGATTACTATGTGTGCAATACTGCAAAATGACCCAAATTTTAAAAATACCATGCAAATGTCATAGTTCACTTAGCACACCTATACAACATTGAATCAATTGTTATCATTTCTAACATTGAATCAAATAGACCAAAATACTCCTAATGGGGATGTGTGGTTCAATCCTAAATGGACCAATAATAAAGAAGGTTCTATTTAATGGTTTTTTTTATTTATTTATGTTCAATTTTAGTGCTCTAAGCTACAATTTTACAATGTTTAAGGCCTTCAACAAAACCTCCTTTGCAAGTTTGGCCAAAATCCTATTATTTTTCCTTAGAAATTTTTATGCATGCAAAGCTAAGAATGTAGTGAAGGGAAGTCCATATCTTTGCACTTTTCACTTTGCATCTACAAGCAAAAGGATAAGGAAAAAGGGTGATATGATGTAAAGGCTATGGGGAAGGCTGATCCACATAGCATAAATCACATAAAAAGTAAGGGGCTATGTAGAGCATAATTTGTTTTTTCTTAGAGCATTGCCTTTGCACTTTGTATTGCATGTTAAGTGCAAAGGAAAGTGAAGTGGAGTGTTGATGTGGAGCTATATACCAATGTGGATGCAAAGGTATAGACTATGGGGTTTGAAAGCAAAGAGGCATGCCCTCCACACTTCACATTAGTACTACTGTGGGGCAACAATAAGCTTGATGACTAGGAGGAAGTACAACTACACCCTCTGCAATGGGGTTGGGTGAAAACTAACAACTATGGATGTAAATATCCTGACAACAATTTCTTGTGAGTTCTCCTAGATTCCCTGGAGAAAACAAACAATTGGAGGAGGTAATAAAGAGGTAGGTTAGTCATTAGTGAAGGAGATTTGAAGTTCAAAACATTGTTGGAGCAAAGGGATTTTTCAAATTTGGCATCGAAAAAGATGGAAATATTGGGAGGTTAAGGGTGTAGCAACAAAAATACCAAGGACCTAGAAGGATAAATCTACTCATAGATTGAAAGGATGAAGAGGATTTTTGTATGAAGAGAAAATATTGTGTTTGAGACAAAACAACAATATTGAGTGAGATTACACAAATTCTAATGATGTTGGTGGGGAATAGGAATCATGAGGAATACCATTGAATGAGCATTCTCAAACCATGTGGGATGTCAAATTCTAGGCCTACTTGTAGCACAAAAAATGCCAAATTTTTGTATTTTTATTTTTTATTGTGTAGAAATCAAAAGTCACGGGACTTGTTATTCTTTGCAAGTGGGTTAACACTAGTGTTTTATAAATCACCTTTTCTTTGTAGTTGTCCTAAAAATGAGGATAATTTTTTGTGTTGTAATAGAAGAAGAAACCAATAGAGTTGTTGAAGAAATCGAGCACAAGTCATTTATCACCTACAACAAGGATTTTCCCTAGTTTCCATGGTAGCCTATTTGCTTCATGATTCAACACACTCCCCTATATAGTTTTCTCACATCAATTATGGGAGACATTGCATACCTAAGTTTAGTGCATACTTTTGCCAAGTTAATTCGATGTGTTGACCCTCTAAAAGGGCCACTTGTATCACATGTTGTTAATTTTGTGGGAAGGTCTCATCATTTCCAGATAACATTGTCTCTAATATTGTCAAACTCATATGCTTCCCCCCTCAAAATACGCAACCCATGGCAAGAAAATTTATTTCAATATGGATTCTCTCTCGCTCTTGGAAAAGACAAGTTTCTTCCATCTTTTTCCATTTATGACACTACATTGGCTATGTTTGTGTGGTTGAAACCCTCATGGGTTAAGGACGACCTTGAAGGTTATTTCATGGGATATGTAATGATTTGTATATTCACTGGTTGTTGGCCAATGCTAAAGGATCTTTAAAATTGGGTCTAATGCTTGAGTTCATTCTTGAACATTTTTTGTGTGAGTAGTATTCAAATGCACTACTTTTGTAGGTAAATCAATATGGTTAGGGTGAAAAATTACATATTCATAGGTGTAGTATTGTAGGAAAAAAATTTACATAACCATAGGTGACATGGATCATTAAATTATCTAAGTACTTATGCTAGCACTCAAGGATAAAAATTCAAAGTGTTATTACTCTCATTATTATGCACATACTTTTCCTACCAAAACATTACGAAAAATTTTCAAAATGTTATTACACTCGTTGTTGGTACTTTCTTAGCCTACTAGCACTCAATTATGAAATTTTACAGTGTTATTATTCTCATTGTTATGCATATACTCGACAACATTATTCTACACATTGAATGTATGCCTTTTTCCCAATTGTATGCCTCTATCTTCAAAAGAACATGAAAGAAAGAAATAATCAACTCAAGGTGTCCAGTTTGGGAAAGGGTGGTCAAAGTGAGTGAGATCTAGGATCAAGGGCCTCCCTCATGTATAGGGTCATGCATCTCTGGTCCAAAAACCATAATAATGTTCAAAGGAATTCATAAAATAATAGTTATTTGGCCATATGAAGAAATATCTATGTGATTAGATGATAGAGGTATGGCAATGAGCATTTAACCTAACTCTAACCAACACACCCTTGCCTAAATTCAAAGAGCATCTCAAGAACCTTAAGATCATGATTTGGGGTTTTAAAGGATTTTAAGAACTTACAGATTTTGGCATCATTTTTCGTCAAGGTGGGGTCTCCTCCGTCACTCCAGCAAGGGCCTACTCTATTGCTCCTCCTCTATCGCTCCAACAAGGGCAATCTCAGTCACTCCTCCTACAACAATGACATACACTCTTAGTCTCTACCAGAGGTGAGGTTATTATTTGTCGTTCCTCCTCCAACAATGGCATGCACTCTCAGTCACTCATTTCTTTCTCTAGCAATGACATGCACTCCCAAAGTTGAGGTTATTCTTCTCTTGCTCCAGCAATGAGATTATTCTCCTCTTGATCCAACAATGGAATGCACTCTCAATCGCGGGGAGGTGAGTTTATTCTCTTCTCACTCAAGTAATGGCATGCACTCTCAGTCATGGGGAGGTTGTGAGGTTATTCTCCTCTCACTCCAACAATGGTATGCACTATCAGTCGTGGTGAGGCAAGGTAATTCGAACAATGGGGGTTATCCATGCACGGGAGAGGGATTATGTATTTTTGTTTGTATATATTTTATATATTATATAATGTAAATTATATAATATATATATTATATAAATAATTTTTTATATAAATTACATATATTAAATATTTTATATATGTGTATATTTAAATATTTTATATAAAATGCATATATTTAATACTTAATAAATGTGTATACATATAATAATGCTTACAAACATGTGTATACTCCTTGGAGGTCATAGGTTCGAATACAGAGGGGGGTAGGGTATGTATACCTTCATAGATGGGGTAAACCTATGGCCATTTGAAATTCATGACCTAGATGATTATGGGTCAAATACAAAAGATGAATACCAAGACTGGTCTTCTATGTATAGCTATAAAATAGATCCTCCAGATAATGTTTAAAAGGGTCAATTTAACATCCCAACTCTAGGTACTGATCAATCTCGAAAGTAGAGACTACAATAGGATTGGATTGAGAAATTATTATTGAATCAATATGCCCTTCCTCTTGTAGCATGATCTTCAAGGGATGCTCTTATTGAAGGCATTTCATCACAAAGAATGGTATTGATTTTTATGTTCATTCAAAGCCTCATAAACAACATGTTGAATATGCTCTTCAAGTTTGAAAAACATATTGCAAAGAGTCAACAAGTTATGCTTCAAATCCTCACAAGTACTTATGTTGAATATGTACTTGTGTTGAATATGTTGTCGTTGGATGTGAAGAATGCTACTTGTCAGTTACCTGATCACTATTTTGTTTGGTCTTTGCATTGTCATTTTGTTTGGCTAGTAATCGTTACTAGAAATCCCACCTTATAAGTTGCACCTCTTTAAAGTGGGTGGTAGATTAAATATCCTTCAACCACATGTTGCAGTGGCACATTCAATCTACCAGTTTTCAACCTCCCTCTCTTAAAACCTCTTTGAATGACTACAGCACAAAAGTCTCTGATTGTCTATTTTTTGGCCATTTGTTCACCAATTGAAATAGTCTAATGAAAATTATTTCTCATGCCCCCATGGGTAAAACCTAACATGGACAATGGTGCATTGGGTCTAGGTACATGTATTTTAAGAGACTCCTAATGGTCCATAACCTTAGTCAACTCATCACTTGTTGAATGTTATCTAAGTTTATTACACAACACGAGTCCTCTCAAGCCTGACCCGAAATTATGACTCTATCCATGCTCAGGCCACCTATGTTTTGGCCCTTTTTCCCACTGATATAATGATAAGTCATGCAAGTCCCGAAATTTTGATTCTATCCATGCTCAGGCCACCTATGTTTTGGACCCTATTCCCACTGATATAATGATAAGTTAGGTAAGGCCCGAAATTCAACTCTATCCATGCTCAGGCCACCTATGTTTTGGCCCATGTTCCCACTGATACAATGATAAGTTAGGCAAGGCCCTAAATTCTGTTATCCATGCTTAGGCCACCTAGGTTTTGGCCCCTATTCCCACTGATATAACGATAAGTCAGGTAAGTCCTGAAATTCTGACTCTATCCATGCTCAGGCCACCTATGTTTTGGCCCTTGTTCCCACTGATATAATGATAAGTCAAGTAAGGCCTGAAATTCTGACTCTATCCATGCTCAGGCCACCTAAGTTTTGGCCCTCCCACTGATATAATGATAAGTCAGGTAAGTCCCGAAATTCTAACTCTATCCATGCTCAGGCCACCTATGTTTTGGCCCTTGTTCCCACTGATATAATGATAAGTCAGGTAAGTCCCGAAATTCTAACTCTATCCATGCTCAGGCCACGTATGTTTTGGCCCATGTTCCCACTGATATAATGATAATAAGGAATAATTTATACTTAATCTCTTCACGCTATAGTTATATTCTTGAAAGGAAGTCCCTGAAATTTGAACAAGGATTTTGTTTATCTTGTTGATATTGACATCCTTTTGTATGAGATGGTCAATGCCAATGGTTAGTGTGACCTAGAAGGAAGATTGAAAACATTATGGGTTAAAAAAATTGATCAATGTATTGTCATATAAGCTGCATATCAATAAAAATTTAGTTGATTTACAAAAAGAATGAATTTATGTATTTGCAAAAAAAAAATTATAAATATTTTTATTCACCAAATTTCATCTCATTTTTTAAATATCTCTGCCTTTCGTTAATCTTGGTGTAGAGGATAACAATCGCAAACTAAACCCAATTAACACCCAAATTTATGTTGTTGCCACTTATTAGTAATAGGTTTGTTTGCAAAGTGACCAAACAGTCTTATAATAACGAGTAAAACAACCTATCAACTAAAATTCCATTATTTCTTACTAATGACATCCTATTTTTGGTTGGTTTGCCAAAATCGTTCTACTTCTTCGAATGGCACGAACTAGGGAAGAAAATGTTTTTTGGGACAGAAATGTGGTCTATATATTAACATAGTCAAGAGAAGTATTACAGAGGCATGTGAGCATATCACCTCAAGTGTGATAAAGATGACCTTGAGTCCTCTCCTTGGGCTCCTACTTCACTTTAGGTTCTTTAATCTAACAACAATTTTAGGATTCCTTCCATCCTCATTTTGAAAAATTAACTATAGGTGCCCTTGAATCCTCTCCTTGGGCTCCTACTTGACTTTAGGTTATTTTTATCTAACAACATTTTAGGTTTCCTTCCATCCTCATTTTGACAATGTAACCATAGGTGATGAAAATATAGAGATAGAAATTCAACAACATAATGATAGGGCAATGAAGACGTGGGATTGGTGCAAGTGGAAAACTTCATCCAAGGGAAGTACTAGTGGCTGAAAATGTGAAGACAAGTAACACTTTTTGGAAAGAAGCTTGTGAAGAAATGTGATATTTATTTTTTCAATCAAGAAAATAGTCATTGAAATATCTTGATTGAAAGTTAAATAATATTTTGGATAAGAGTTAAAATTATTGGTCGAAACATTTTAAAATGTCTCAACAAAGAGTTTGCCCATGTTTACCTCAAGTTAAAAAAAAATTGTTTGAGAGTTTGGGTGGATTAGAAAAACTCCAAGTTGAAATTTAAATGTCTTGGACTAGAGTTTTTGTTTGATCGTTATTTAAAACTCTTGAGAAGGATTCTTGGTCGAGGGTTATGATTCTCCCCCTAGATTCTTGGTTGAAAATATTTAAACTCTCGATCGAGAATATTATCAACTATTGNTTTGGATAAGAGTTAAAATTATTGGTCGAAACATTTTAAAATGTCTCAACAAAGAGTTTGCCCATGTTTACCTCAAGTTAAAAAAAAATTGTTTGAGAGTTTGGGTGGATTAGAAAAACTCCAAGTTGAAATTTAAATGTCTTGGACTAGAGTTTTTGTTTGACCGTTATTTAAAACTCTTGAGAAGGATTCTTGGTCGAGGGTTATGATTCTCCCCCTAGATTCTTGGTTGAAAATATTTAAACTCTCGATCGAGAATATTATCAACTATTGATTGAGAGTTTTTATGTCATAAATTAGGTTGAAACAATTGATCATTCCCTATTTCCAACTTTCGACCAAAGAAAAGGCTTCCCCAAGCTAGGGGACGATCCTTGCACTCTTCCACCTTCTTCCAAACAAATTTCACCATAGGAGGTTGGCAATTGTTTTTGTGTTTTTTTCTTGTTTAGCAATGTTTTCATTTTTTTTCATTTTTTTTAAGACCCTTAAATTTGAACCTAATAAGTGGATACCACAAAACTTCAAAACCATAAGAAGACATTTGGAACCCAAAAAACTAAAATTCATAAAAAACTTAAACCCTTAAAACTCATCAATTTCATTTTTTGCTTGTTTATTCATTTTATATTCCATTTTAGTACTATTGTTTTATCTTATTTAAAGTTTTTAACAATCTTAAAAAGGCTCCATTGACATGTAGAAATGTTTTCATTTTTTTTAATCCTTTGATAATGCTCGGAGTATTAAAAAAATAAACATGAAAATACAATGTTCAATCTTAGTGTGTTTTTATTTTGCTTGGTCTTTGCATTGTCATTTCGTTTGGCTAGTCCTCGTTACTAGAAATCCCACCTTATAAGTTGCACTTCTTTAAATTGGGTTGTATATTAAATATCCTTCAACCACGTGTTGCAGTGGCACATGCAATCTACTAGTTGTCAACCTCCCTCTCTTAAAACCTCTTTGAATGACTACAACACAAAGTCTCTGATTGTCTATTTTTTGGCCATTTGTTCACCAATTGAAATAGTCTAATGAAAATTATTTCTCATGCCCCCATGGGTAAAACCTAACATGGACAATGGTGCATTGGGTCTAGGGACATGTCTTTTAAGAGACTCTTAATGTTCCATAACATTAGTTAACTCATCTCTTGTTGAATGTTATCTAAGTTTATTACAATGTCCATTGGACCATATTATATTTTATGTTGTTGATATTATGGTAGTTGCAGGAGGTATTTACCTCCATGTATAAACCTAACAAGAATAAAATATTTTGGGAAGCAAGAAGAAACCCTAATCAATTGGTTCATAACCCTAGAAGACAAGTCGGCTCAAGAGAATGACTTGTATTAGGTTATTAGCCTCCAAGAGAAGAAGTCGGCAAAAGGAAATATTATATACTAAATAATTAATACCCAGAATGAGAATTCGGCCCAGGGAGTCATCCAGAATTAGTATAAATATAGGAGTCAAGTCTTCATTCTGGTCAGTATTCTCATAAATGCAGAAGCAACACTTGTGTCTTTTTACAAGGACTATGTAACGAATCTCAATTCTAAGAAGATTCAAATAGGACCTAAGAACCTTAAGTTATTTCCTTAACCATGGGTAACATAACACTATCATTCAATAGTCAAATTGTTACATTTATTTGTCAGGCATCATGTGTACTGAGGGCTTGAGCCACCACAAAGGAAACATACAAAGAATATGTGTCTTATGAACAAGATATGGTACTATCCATTTTGAGGTTTGGAATAGAGATTGTTCTTATAGACTACACTACATTGCACCATAATACAAGCCCTACACTCCTTGCAAACCATGTAACACCATTCAAATTAGACACAATATTCTTGCGACGAATTAGTTATACTATCGATGAACTTTTTTGTCGATAGTATAGATAATTCATTGCAAGATTATTTGCATTTGTCTCTCTTGCAACAATATCAGATGATGCTTGGATTCATTTCATATTTGGTTTATCAACTTGAAATTAAAATTTGATACTTTGCAAGCTANTTGGACCTTGAGTCAAATACAAATATGAAATTTGGAATCATTAACATATCTACTAGAACATATGAAAAATAGGGTTTATGGTTTCCATGATGATATGATGATGGAAGAAAGTGGGTGTGTGAGTGAAATTTGAGTCCAGAAACCCTCACATATCGTTAAGGCATGTGAATAGTCTATCCATGACAAATTTCAGTGCATACAGAAACTGTTTGAAAAAATTTCAACGTTGGCCCCATTCATAGGTCACTATTGTCGGCGTCTAATCCTAGTACAATTTATGTTCCATGTTCCTTGTTCTATGTTCCTCGTTCCTTGTTCTTTTTTCCTCTTTCCTTGACCATGGTGTAGTCCCCAAGATCCATTATTTTTTTACAAAACATATCAATGGCATAAAATGTCCCACACAAAGACCAAATTAATATCCGCTACATAAGTCTTTTATCTTTTTTCAAGGACTATGTAACGAATCTCAATTCTAAGAAGATTCAAATAGGACCTAAGAACCTTAATTTCTTTCCTTAACCATGGGTGACATAACACTATCATTCAATAGTCAAATTGTTACATTTCATTGTCAGGCATCATGTGTACTGAGGGCTTGCGCCACCACAAAGGAAACATACAAAGAATATTTGTCTTATGAAAAAGATATGGTACTATCCATTTTGAGGTTTGGCATAGAGATTTTTCTTATAGACTACACTACATTTCACCATAATATAAGCCCTACACTCCTTGCAAACCATGTAACACCATTCAAATTAGACACAATATTCTTGCGACAAATTAGTTATACTATCGACGAACTTTTTTTATCGATAGTATAGCTAATTTGTCGCAAGATTATTTACACTCGTCTTTGTTGCGATGATATCAAATGATGCTTGGATTCATTTCATATTTGGTTTATTGACTTGAAATTAAAATTTGATACTTTGCAAGCTAGCTGGACCTTGAGTCAAATACACATATGAAATTTGGAATCATTAACATATCTACTAGAACATATGAAAAATAGGGTTTATGGTTTCCATGATGATATGATGATGGAAGAAAGTGGGTGTGTGAATGAAATTTGAGTCCATAAACCCTCCCATATCGTTAAATCATGTGAATACTCTATCCATGTCAAATTGCAATGCATACAAATACAGTTTGAAAACATTTCAACGTTGGCCCCATTCATAGGTCATTGTTACCGGTGTCTAGTCCTCGTGCAATTTCCGTTCCTTGTTCTTGGTAAACTTCATTGGACATTACACACATCCCAGCATCTAGTACTGCAAGGGTGTATTTTTATGGTGTTGATTAAGCAATAGGCGAAAAAGAGGGAGTTTTCATCAGTACAACTATGACACGGATACATTATATATACATTAATGTAGAACCTGAAAGAAAAATGAAGAAAGACTGATACAAACTTAAAACTTGCGTCACCCAAATTGTGTACTTTTAAAGAAAATTAGGGTTTCAAAAAACATTCTATAGAAATGACAAACACGTTCATCTAAACTCCATTGATGCAATATTGTGACAACAATATTGATGAAATCTTATACAATCATGATGGTATAAAAATGAAAGAGCTTCTCTTGGTTTCAAGAATAATTTATCTTCTACTGAACAAGGCCAACCACGTGAAGGTGGAAGCTCATATGGCCCCTCCCCTCCCCCTCACATCACTCTCAATTGATCCCCAAAACCCAATCTATAAAATAGAAAATAATCAAAAGCAGCGTCCTATTAAGATTCATGCATAGAAACTACAAAAACAAAAATTAATGAGGTACATGAAATTATGTGTTTCTAAATGAAATTTTTAGTATACCACATACTTTAGTATATTGGCAACTATTTTCAGGTTTCACATAATAATTAAACAACATGTAACATAGGATATAAAAATGTTTCATAGAACTTAAAAAAATATAATTAACCCATGACATTATAAGTAAATTATTTTAAGAGAATAATTCATACAAATTAAAATATCATATAGTCACATACCTAATCCAACCTCAACATCTGTGTAATCATCCTTATTCTGTATCTTGATATTCTTCATCAAACTCAACATCTATATCATCATCTGGTTTAGAAATGATGTTGAAAGGATTTATGATATCATCATCGTCATCAATGTCATTTTCGAGCATATTTTCATCGACATCATCATCAAGAATTTCCATATTGTCTCCTATGCCTGGATCATGACCTTCTTCATCTTCTTCATTTGTCGACCCTCCATGATCTTTAATCTATGTCTGATCTATCGAATCATCTTCTTGATCTTCAATATCATCTTCTTCCTGTAAATGAGTATACTTAATTGGTCTTCCTCTTGGATCATATCTAACAACAAATGACCAACCCCTTTCACCTGGAACATTTGAGTAAAAGACCTGTTCACAATGGCTTAGAAAAACATAGCGATCATGTCCTCTTTCAAACATCGTTGTTTTAATCATTGAAAATCCATTGGCATGTTGAATAACAGTTATTTCCTCATCGTGTTCATGCATTCATAACATATACCATTTGACATCAAACAGAACTAATTTGAAGGAATTAAAATCACACTCAAGTGTATCGTTTAAATACCCATAGTATCTATTTTCAGATTCTCGAGGATGTCTGTCACTCCTAGAGGAAACATTAGTGACCTGGAATACTACAGTTATTCCACTATCAGAAGTTTTCCTGGTTTCATCCAATTGTTTGATGTGAAATTTATGACCAT
>JASDQU011509626.1:0-14144 GCA_032191745.1 Picea mariana
TAGGTATCATTATTTAAAAAATGCCAGTGCATTTTTTATCGCTAACACAACCCATAATCGCACTTTGTTCAAACTCGGGCCTTGAATGTGACCCGAAGTTAAGAAAATGTGGCCCAAGAACTACACGTCTCTGCTCGCAATCAAGACCACATCTACAATTCTCAAATTTGTATCCAAAGTTGATTTCATATTTGGAAACGAAGAATTTTACTTTTCAACCCATAATCCTCTTCCATTCAAACTCGGGCCTTGAATGTGACCCGAAGTCAAGAAATTGTGGCACGAGAACTACACATCTCCACTCGCAATCAAGACCACATCTACAACTCTCAAATGGGTATCCAAAGTTGATTTAATATTTGGAAACGAAGAATTTTACTTTTCAACCCATAATCCCACTCCGTTCAAACTCGGGCCTGGAATGTGACCCAAAGTTGAGAAAATGCAGCCCGAGAGCTATACATCTCCACTCGCAATAAAGACCACATCTACAACTCTCAAATGGCTATCAAAAGTTGATTTCATATTTGGAAACGAAGAATTTTACTTTTCAACCCATAATCCCACTCCATTCAAACTCGGGCCTGGAATGTGACCCAAAGTTGAGAAAATGCGGCCCAAGAACTACACTTCTCCACTCACAATCAAGACTACGTTTACAACTCTCAAATGGGTACCCAAATTTGATTTCATATTTGGAGACGAAGAATTTTACTTTTCAACCCATAATCCCACTTTGTTCAAACTCGGGGCTGGAATGTGACCCGAAATTGAGAAAATGCGGTCGAAGAGCTACAGGTCTCTGCTCACAATCAAGACCACGTCTACAACTCTCAAATGGGTATCCAAAGTTGATTTCATATTTGGAAATGAAGAATTTTACTTTTCAACCCATAATCCCACTTCGTTCAAACTCGAGCYTGGAATGTGACCCGAAGTTGAGAAAATGCGGCCCAAGAGCTACACATCTCTGCTCATAATCAAGACCACATGTACAACTCTCAAATGGGTATCCAAAGTTGATTTCATATTTGGAGACGAAGAATTTTACTTTCCAACCCATAATCCCACTTCGTTCAAACTCGGGCCTCGAATGTGACCTGAAGTTGAGAAAATGTGGCCGAAGAACTACACGTCTCTGCTCGCAACCAAGACCACGTCTATGACTCTGAAATGGGTATCCAAAGTTGATTTCATATTTGGAGATGAATAATTTTACTTTTCAACCCATAATCCCACTTCGTTCAAACTCGGGCCTGGAATTTGACCCGAAGTTGAGAAAATGTGGTCGAAGAACTACACGTCTCCGCTCACAATCAAGACCACGTTTACAACTCTCAAATGGGTATCCAAAGTTGATTTCATATTTGGAAATGGAGAATTTTTCTTTTCAACCCATAATCCCACTTCATTCAATCTCGGGCCTGGAATGTGACCCGAAGTTGAGAAAATGCGGTCGAAGAGCTACACATCCCCGCTCGCAATCAATACCACATCTACAACTCTCAAATGGGTATCCAAAGTTTATTTCATATTTGGAAACGAAGAATTTTACTTTTCAACCCATAATCCCACTTCGTTCAAAATTGGGCCTGGAATGTGACCCGAAGTTGAGAAAATGTGGCCGAGGAGCTACACGTCTCTGCTCACAATCAAGACCATGTCTACAACTCTCAAATGGGTATCCAAAGTTGATTTCATATTTGGAAATGAATAATTTTACTTTTCAACCCATAATACCACTTCGTTAAAACTCGGGCCTGGAATGTGGCCCGAAGTTGAGAAAATGCAGCCCAAGAGCTACACGTCTCCACTCAAAATCAAGACCGCATCTACAAATCTCAAATGGGTATCCAAAGCTGATTTGATATTTGGAAACGAAGAATTTTACTTTTCAACCCATAATTCCACTTCGTTCAAACTCGGGCCTGGAATGTGACCCGAAGTTGAGAAAATAAGGCCCAAGAACTACACGTCTCCGCTCGCAATCAAGACCAAGTCTACAACTCTCAAATGGGTATCCAAATTTGATTTCATATTTGGAAACGAAGAATTTTACTTTTCAACCCATAATCTTCTTCCGTTCAAACCCGGGCCTTGAATGTGACCCAAAGTTGAAAAAATGCGGCCCGAGAACTATACATATCCGCTCCCAATAAAGACCACGTCTACAACTCTCAAATGGGTATCCAAATTTGATTTCATATTTGGAAATGAAGAATTTTACTTTCCAACCCATAATCCCACTCCATTCGAACTCGGGCCTGGAATGTGACCCGAAGTAGAGAAAATGCGGCCCGAGAACTACACGTCTCTGCTCGCAATCAAGACCACGTCTACAACTCTCAAATGGGTATCAAAAGTTTATTTCATATTTTGAAATGAAGAATTTTACTTCTCAACACATAATCCCACTCCATTCAAACTCGTGTCTAGAATGTGGCCCGAAGTTGAGAAAATGCGGTCGAAGAACTTCACATCTCTGCTTGCAATCAAGACCACATCTACAACTCTCAAATGGGTATCCAAAGTTTATTTCATATTTGGAAAGAAAGAATTTTACTTTTCAACCCATAATCCCACTTCATTCAAACTCGGGCTTGGAATGTGACCCAAAGTTGAGAAAATTTGGCCCAAGAACTACACGTGTCTGCTCGCAATCAAGAACATGTCTACAACTCTCAAATGGGTATCCAAAGTTGATTTCATATTTGGAAAAAAAGAACTTTATTTTTCAACCCAAAATCCCACTTCGTTAAAACTCGGGCCTGGAATGTGACCCGATGTTGAGAAAATTTGGCCCAAGAGCTACATGGCTCCGCTCGCAATCACGACCACGTCTAAAACTTTCAAATGGTTATCCAAAGTTGATTTCATATTTAGAAACGAAGAATTTTACTTTTCAACCGATAATCCCACTTTGTTCAAACTCGGGCCTAGAATGTGACCAGAAGTTGAGAAAATGTAGCCCAAGAGGTACATGTCTCCACTCGCAATCAAGACCATGTCTACAACTCTCAAATGGGTATCCAAAGTAGATTTCATACTTGGAAACGGAGAATTTTACTTTTCAGCCCATAATCCCACTTCTTTCAAACTCGAGCTTGGAATGTGACCCGAAGTTGAGAAAATGCGGCCCAAGAGCTACACATCTCCGCTCGCAAACCAAGAACACATCTATAATTGTTAAATGGGAATCCAAAGTTGATTTCATATTTAGAAACGAAAAATACCCATTTGAGAAAATGCAGCTGAAGAACTACACCTCTTCTCTTGCAATCAAGACCACGTCTACAACTCTCAAATGGGTATCCAAAGTTGATTTCATATTTGGAAACAATAAATTTTACTTTTCAACCCATAATCCCACTTCGTTCAAACTCTGGCCTGGAATGTGACTCGAAGTTGAGAAAATGCGGCTGAAGAACTAAACGTCTCCGCTTGCAATCAAGAACACATCTAAGACTCTCAAATGGGTATCCAAATTTGATTTCATATTTGAAAATGAATAATTTTACTTTTCAACACAAAATCCCAATTCGTTCAAACTCGGGCCTGGAATGTGACCCGAAGTATAGAAAATGTGGTCGAAGAGTTACATGTCTCTGCTTGCAATCAAGACCATGTCTACAACACTCAAATGGGTATCCAAAGTTGATTTCATATTTGAAAACAAAATATTTTACTTTTCAACCCATAATCCCACTTCGTTCAAGCTCGGGCCTGGAATGTGACCCAAAGTTGATAAAATACGGTCGAAGAACTACATGTCTCCGCTCACAATCAATACCACGTCTACAACACTCAGATGGGTATCCAAAGTTGATTTCATATTTGAAACAGAGAATTTTACTTGTCAACCCATAATCCCACTTCGTTCAAACTCGGGCCTGGAATGTGACCCGAAGTTGAGAAAATGCGGTCGAATAGCTACACGTCTCCTCTCACAATCAGTACCACATCTACTACTACCAAATGGGTATCCAAAGTTTATTTCATATTTGGAAACGAAGAATATTACTTTTCAGCCCATAATCCCACTTCATTCAAAAATTGGGCCTGGAATGTGACGAGAAGTTGAGAAAATGCGGCCCAAGAGCTACACGTCTCCACTCGCAATCAAGACCACGTCTACAACTCTCAAATGGGTATTCAAAGTTTATTTCATATTTGGAAATGGAGAATTTTACTTTTCAACCAATAATCCTCTTCCATTCAAACTTGGGCTTTAAATGTTACCCGAAGTTGAGAAAATGCGGCACGAGAACTACACATCTCTGCTCACAATCAAGACCACATCTACATCTCTCAAATGGGTATCCAAAGTTGATTTCATATTTGGAAACAAAGAATTTTACTTTTCAACCCATAATCCCACTCCATTCAAACTCGGGCCTGGAATGTGACTCAAAGTTGAGAAAATGTGGCCTGAGAACTACACGTCTCCGCTCGCAATCAAGACCATGTCTACAATTCTCAAATGGGTATCCAAAGTTGATTTCGTATTTGGAAACGAAGAATTTTACTTTTCAACCCCTAATACCACTCCATTCAACCTCGGGCCTAGAATGTGACCCGAAGTTGAGAAAATGCAGCCCAAGACCTACACATCTCCGCTAGCAATCAAGACCATGTCTACAACTCTCAAATGGGTATCCAAAGTTGATTTCATATTTGGAGACGGAGAATTTTACTTTTCAACAAATAATCCCACTTCGTTGAAACTTGGGCCTGGAATGTGACCCGAAGTTGAGAAAATGCGGTCGAAGAACTACACGTCTCCGCTTGCAATAAAGACCATGTCTGTGACTCTCAAATGGGTATCCAAAGTTGATTTCATATTTGGAGATGAAGAATTTTACTTTTCAACCCATAATCCCACTTCATTCAAACTCGGGCCTCGAATGTGTCTCGAAGTTGAGAAAATGCGGCCAAAGAACTACATGTCTCTGCTCACAATCAAGACCACATTTACAACTCTCAAATAGGTATCGAAATTTGATTTTATAATTGCAAACGGAGAAATTTACTTTTCAACCCATAATCCCACTTCGTTCAAACTCGAACCTGTAATGTGGCTCGAAGTTGAGAAAAAGCGGTCGAAGAGCTACACGTCTCTGCTCGCAATCAATACCACGTCTACAACTCTCAAATGGGTATCCAAAGTTGATTTCATATTTGGAAATGAAAAATTTTACTTTTCAACCCCCAATCCCACTCCATTCAAACTCGGGCCTAGAATGTGACCCGAAGTTGAGAAAATGCGGCCCAAGAACTACACGTTTCCGCTCGCAATCAAGACCATGTCTACAAATATCAAATGGGTATGCAAAGTTGATTTCATATTTGGAGATGGAGAATTTTACTTTTCAACCCATAATCCCACTTCGTTGAAATTCGGGCCTGGAATGTGACCCGAAGTTGAGAAAATGCGGTCGAAGAACTACACGTCTCCACTTGCAATAAAGACCACGTCTGTGACTCTCAAATGGGTATCCAAATTTGATTTCATATTTGGAGGTGAAGAATTTTACTTTTCAACCCATAATCTCACTTCATTCAAACTCGGGCCTTGAATGTGACTCGAAATTGAGAAAATGCGTCCAAAGAACTACACGTCTCTGCTCGCAATCAAGAGCACGTTTACAACTCTCAAATATGTATCTAAATTTGATTTCATAATTTCAAACGGAGAATTTTACTTTTCAACCCATAATCCCACTTCATTCAAACTCGGACCTGGAATGTGACCCGAAGTTGAAAAAATGCGGTCGAAGAGCTACACGTCTCCGCTCGCAATCAATACCACGTCTACAACTCTCAAATGAGTATCCAAAGTTGATTTCATATTTGGAGACGAAGAATTTTACTTTTCAACCCATAATCCCACTTCGTTGAAACACGGGCTTGGAATGTGACCCAAAGTTGAGAAAATGTGGTCGAAGAACTACATGTCTCTGCACGCGAATCAAGACCACGTCTACAACTCTCAAATGGGTATCCAAAGTTGATTTCAAATTTGGAAATGGAGAATTTTACTATGAAAAGAAGAGGATGATGGGTTGAAAAGTGAAATTCTTCGTTTCCAAATATGAAATCAACTTTGGATACCCATTTGACAGTTGTAGTCGTGGTCTTGATTGCGAGTGGAGACATGTAGTTCTCAGGCCGCATTTTCTCATATTCGGGTCACATTCTAGTCCCAAGTTTGAACGAAGTGGGACTATGGGTTGAAAAGTAAAATTCTTTATTTCCAAATATGAAATCAACTTTGGAAACCCATTTGAGAGTTGTAGACGTGGATTTGTTTACAAGTGGACATGTGTAGCTCTTCGGCTGCATATTCTCAACTTTGGGTCACATTCCAGGCCCGAGTTTTAACAAAGTGGGATTATGGGTTGAAAAGTAAAATTCTCCATTTCCATATATGAAATCAACTTTGGATACCCATTTGAGAGTTGTATACGTGGTCTTGATTGGGAGCGGAGACATGTAGCTCTTGGGCCACATTTTCTCAACTTCGGGTTACATTCCAGGCTCGAGTTTGACCGAAGTGGGATTATGGGTTGAAAAGTAAAATTCTTCATTTCMATATATAAAATCACCTTTGGATACCCATTTGAGAGTTGTAGATGTGGTCTTTATTGCGAGCGGAGACGTGTAGCTCTTCGATTGCATTTTCTCAATTTCGGGTCACATTCCAGGCCTGGGTTTGAACGAAGTGGGAATATGGGTTGAAAAGTAAAAATCTTCATTTCTAAATATCAAATCAACTTTGGATACCCATTTGAGAATCTTAGACGTGGTCTTGACTGCGAGCGGAGACGTGTAGTTCTTGGGCTGCATTTTCTCAACTTCGGGTCACATTCCAGGCCCGAGTTTTAATGAAGTGGGATTATGGGATGAAAAGTAAAATTCTCCGTTTCCAAATATGAAATCAACTTTAGATACCCATTTGAGAGTAGTAGATGTAGTTTTCATTGCCAGCGGATATGTGTAGCTCTGGGGATGCATTTTCTCAACTTATTCCAGGCCCGAGTTTGAACGAAGTGGGATTATGGGTTGAAAAGTAAAATTATTTGTTTTCAAATATGAAATCTACTTTGGATACCCATTTTGGAGTTGTAGACCTGTTCTTGATTGCGAGCGGAGACGTGCAGTACTTCGGTCGCATTTTCTGAACTTCGATTCACAATCCAGGCCCGAGTTTGAACAAAGTGGGATTATGGGTTCAAAATTAAAATTCTTCGTTTCTAAAAATGAAATCAACTTTGGATACCCATTTGAGATTTGTAGACGTGGTCTTGATTGGAAGCGGAGACCTGTAGTTCTTTAGCCGAATTTTCTCACATTCAGGTCACATTCCACACTCTATTTTGAACGAAGTGGTATTATGGGTTGAAAAGTAAAATTATTCGTTTCCAAATATGAAATCAACTTTGGATACCCATTTGAGAGTTGCAGACGTGGTCTTGATTGCGAGCGGAGACGTGTAGCTCTTCGGCTACATTTTCTCAACTTCGGGTCACATTCCAAGCCCGTGTTTGAACAAAGTGGGATTATGGGTTGAAAAGTAAAATTATTTGTTTCTAAATATGAAATCAACTTTGGATACCCATTTAAGAGTTGTAGATGTCGTCTTGATTGCGAGCGGAGATGTGTAGCTCTTGGGCCACATTTTCTAAACTTCGGGTCACATTCCAGGCCCGAGTTTGAACGAAGTGGGATTTTGTGTTGAAAAGTAAAATTATTTGTTTCCAAATATGAAATCAACTTTGGATACCCATTTGAGAGTCATAGACGTGTTCTTGATTGCGAGTGGAGACGTTTATTTATTTGACTGCATTTTCTCAACTTTGAGTCACATTCTAGGCCAGAGTTTGAACGAAGTGGCATTATGGGTTGAAAAGTAAAATTCTTCGTTTCCAAATATGAAATCAACTTTGAATACCCATTTGAGAGTTGTAGACATGGTGTTGATTGCAAGAGAAGACGTGTAGTTCTCCGGCCGCATTTTCTCAAATTCGGGTCACATTCTAGGCCCGAGTTTGAACGTTGTGGGATTATGGGTTGAAAAGTAAAATTCTTCGTTTCTAAATATGAAATCAACTTTGGATACCCATTTGATAATTGTAGACGTGGTCCTGATTTGCGAGCGGTGATGTGTATCTCTTGGCCTGCATTTTCTCAACTTCGGGTCACATTCCAGGAACGAAGTGGGATTATGGGTTGAAAAGTAAAATTCTTTGTTTCCAAATATGAAATCAACTTTTGATACCCATTTGAGAGTTGTAGATGTGGTCTTGATTGCGAGCAGAGACGTGTAGTTCTCAGGCCGCATTTTCTCAACTTCGGGTCACATTCCAGGCCCGAGTTTGAACGGAGTGGGATTATGGTTGAAAAGTAGAATTCTTCGTTTCCAAATATAAAATCAACTTTGGATACCCATTTGAGAGTTGTAGACGTGGTCTTGATTGCGAGCGGAGATGTGTAGTTCTCGTGCCGCATTTTCTTGACTTCGGATCACATTCAAGGCCCGAGTTTGAACGGAAGAGGATTATGGGTTGAAAACTAAAATTCTTCATTTCCAAATATGAAATCAACTTTGGATACAAATTTGAGAATTGTAGACGTGGTCTTGATTGCGAGCGGAGACGTGTAGTTCTTGGGCTGCATTTTCTTAACTTTGGGTCACATTCAAGGCTCGAGTTTGAACGAAGTGCGATTATGGGTTGAAAAGTAAAATTATTTGTTTCCAAATATGAAATCAACTTTGGATACCCTTTTGAGAGTTGTAGATGTGGTCTTGACTACGAGTGGAGACATGTAGCTCTTGGGTCACATTTTCTCAACTTTTAGTCACATTCCAGGCCCGATTTTGAACGAACTGGGATTATGTGTTGAAACGTAATATTCCTCGTTTCCAAATATGAAATTAACTTTGGATATCCATTTGAGAGTTGTAGACATTCCAGGACCAAGTTTTAACGAAGTGGGATTATGGGTTGAAAAGTAAAATTCTTTGTTTCCAAATATGAAATCAAATTTGGATACCCATTTGAGAGTTGTATACATGGTCTTGATTGCGAGTGGAGACGTGTAGTTCTTCAGCCACATTTTCTCAACTTCGTGTCGCATTCCAGACCCGAGTTTGAACGAAGTGGGATTATGGGTTGAAAAGTTAAATTCTCTGTTTCCAAATATGAAATCAACTTTGGATACCCATTTGACAGTTTTAGCCGTCGTTTTCATTGCCAGCGGAGATGTGTAGCTCTGGGGATGCATTTTCTGAACTTCGGGTCACATTCTAGGCCCGAGTTTGAATGAAGTGGGATTATGGGTTGAAAAGTAAAATTCTTCGTTTTCAAATACGAAATCTACTATGGATACCCATTTTAGAGTTGTAGACCTGTTCTTGATTGGGAGCGGAGACGTGTAGTACTTCGGTTGCATTTTCTCAACTTCGAGTCACATTCCAAGCCCGAGTTTCAACGAAGTGGGATTATGGGTTGAAAAGTAAAATTCTTCGTTTCCAAATATGAAATCGACTTTGGATACCCATTTGAGATTTGTAGACGTGGTCTTTATTGCAAGTAGAGACGCTTAGTTCTTCAGCCGAAATCAACTTTGGATACCCATTTGAGAGTTGTAGACGTGGTCTTGATTGCGAGTGGAGATGTGTAGTTCTCGTGCCACATTTTCTTGACTTCGGATCACATTCAAGGCTCGAGTTTGAACGGAAGAGGATTATGGGTTGAAAACTAAAATTCTTCATTTCCAAATATGAAATCAACTTTGGATACAAATTTGAGAATTGTAGACGTGGTCTTGATTGCGAGCGGAGACGTGTATTTCTTGGGCCACATTTTCTTAACTTTGGGTCGCATTCAAGGCCCAAGTTTGAACGAAGTGCGATTATGGGTTGAAAAGTAAAATTCTTTGTTTCCAAATATGAAATCAACTTTGGATACCCTTTTGAGAGTTGTATTTGTGGTCTTGACTACGAGTGGAGACATGTAGCTCTTGGGTCACATTTTCTCAACTTCTGGTCACATTCCAGGCCCGATTTTGAACGAAGTGGGATTATGGGTTGAAACGTAATATTCCTTGTTTCCAAATATGAAATCAACTTTGGATATTCATTTGAGAGTTGTAGACATTCCAGGACCGAGTTTTAATGAAGTGGGATTATGGGTTGAAAAGTAAAATTCTTTGTTTCTAAATATCAAATCAACTTTGGATACTTATGGGTTGAAAAGTAAAATTCTTTGTTTCTAAATATCAAATCAACTTTGGATACCCATTTGAGAATTGTAGACGTGGTCTTGATTGTGAGCGGAGACGTGTAGCTCTTGGGTATCTTTTTCTCAACTTCAGGTCACATTCCAGGCCCGAGTTTGAACGAAGTGGGATTATGGGTTGAAAAGTAAAATTCTCCGTTTCCAAATATGAAATCAATTTTGGATACCCATTTGATAGTTGTAGCCATGGTTTTCATTGCCAGTGAAGATGTGTATCTCTGGGGATGCATTTTCTCAACTTCGGGTCACATTCCAGGCCCGAGTTTGAATGAAGTGGGATTATGGGTTGAAAAGTATAATTCTTCGTTTTCAAATACAAAATCTACTATGGATACCCATTTTAGATTTGTAGACCTGTTCTTGATTTTGAGTGGAGATGTGTAGTACTTTGGTCGCATTTTCTCAACTTCGGGTCACATTCCAAGCCCAAGTTTCAACGAAGTGGGATTATGGGTTGAAAAGTAAAATTCTTCGTTTCCAAATATGAAATCGACTTTGGATACCCATTTGAGATTTGTAGACATGGTCTTGATTGCAAGTAGAGACGCTTAGTTCTTGAGCCGAATTTTCTCACATTCAGGTCACATTCCACGCCCGAGTTTGAACGAAGTGGGATTATGGGTTGAAAAGTAAAATTTTTCATTTCCAAATATGAAATCAACTTTGGATACCAATTTGAGATTTGTAGACTCGGTCTTGATTGCGAGCGGAGACATGTATCTCTTCGGCTGCATTTTCTCAACTTCGGGTCACATTCCAAGACCGCATTTGAATGAAGTGGGATTATGGGTTGAGTAAAATTCTTTGTTTCTAAATATGAAATCAATTATGGATACCCATTTGAGAGTTGTAGACGTCGTCTTGATAGCGAGTGGAGAAGTGTAGCTCTTGGGCCACATTTTCTATTCTTTGGGTCACATTCCAGGCTCGAGTTTGAACGAAGTGGGATTTTGTGTTGAAAAGTAAAATTATTCATTTCCAAATATGAAATCAACTTTGGATACCCATTTGAGAGTCGTAGATGTGTTCTTGATTGTGAGCAAAGACGTTTAGTTCTTTGGCCGCATTTTCTCAACTTCGAGTCACATTCTAGGCCAAAGTTTGAACAAAGAGGCATTATGGGTTGAAAAGTACAATTCTTCGTTTCCAAATATGAAATCAACTTTGGATACCCATTTGAGAGTTGTAGACGTGGTCTTGATTGCAAGAGAATATGTGTAGTTCTCCGGCCGCATTTTCTCAAATTCGGGTCACGTTCTAGGCCCGAGTTTGAACGAAGTTGGATTATGGGTTGAAAAGTAAAATTATTCATTTCTAAATATGAAATCAACTTGGGATACCCATTTGAGAATTGTAGATGTGGTCTTGATTTACGAGCGGCGATGTGTAGCTCTTGGGCCACATTTTCTCAACTTTGGGTCACATTCCAGGCCCGAGTTTGAACGAAGTGGGAATATGGGTTGAAAAGTAAAATTATTCGTTTCCAAATATTAAATCAACTTTGGATACCCATTTGAGATTTGTTGACATGGTCTTGATTGCGAGCGGAGACGTGTATCTCTTCGGTCACATTTTCTCAACTTCGGGTCACATTCCAAGCCCACATTTGAATGAAGTGGGATTATGGGTTGAAAAGTAAAATTCTTCATTTCTACAAAATGAAATCAACTTTGGATACCCATTTGAGAGTAGTAAACATCGTCTTGATTGCGAGGGGAGACGTGTATCTCTTGGGCCACATTTTCTATACTTCGGGTCACATTCCAGGCCCAAGTTTGAACGAAGTGGGATTTAGTGTTGAAAAGTAAAATTCTCCATTTCCAAATATGAAATCAACTTTGAATACCCATTTGAGAGTTGTAGACCATGTCTTGATTGCGAGCGGAGACGTTTAGTTCTTCGGCCGCATTTTCTCAACTTCGAGTCACATTCTAGGCCAGAGTTTGAACGAAGTGAGATTATGGGTTGAAAAGTAAAATTCTTCGTTTCCAAATATGAAATCAATTTTGGATACCCATTTGAGAGTTGTAGACGTGGTCTTGATTGCAAGAGAAGATGTGTAGTTCTCCGACCGCATTTTCTCAAATTCAGGGCACATTCTAGGCCCAAGTTTGAACGAAGTGGGATTATGGGTTGAAAAGTAAAATTCTTCATTTCTAAATATGAAATCAACTTTGGATACCCATTTGAGAATTGTAGACGTGGTCTTGATTTGCGAGCTGAGATGTGTAGCTCTTGGGCCGGATTTTCTCAACTTTGGGTCACATTCCAGGCCCGAGTTTGAACGAAGTGGGATTATGGGTTGAAAAGTAAAATTCTTCGTTTCCAAATATGAAATAAACTTTGGGCACCCATTTGAGAGTTGTATACATGGTCTTGATTGTGAGTGGAGATGTGTATCTCTTTGGTCGCATTTTCTCAACTTCGGGTCAAATTCTAGGCCCAAGTTTGAACGAAGTGGGATTATGGGTTGAAAAGTAAAATTCTTTGATTCCAAATATGAAATAAAATTTGGATACCCATTTGAGAGTTGTAGACGTGGTTTTGATTGTGAGCGGACACGTGTAGCTCTTCGATCACATTTTCTCAACTTTGGGTCACATTCCAGGCCCGAGTTTGAATAAAGTGGGATTATGGGTTGAAAAGTAAAATTCTTCATTTCCAAATATGAAATCAAATTTGGATACCCATTTGAGAGTTGTAGACATGGTGTTGATTGCGAGCGGAGACGCGTAGCTCTTGGGACGCATTTTCTCAACTTCGGGTCACATTCCAGGCCCGAGTTTGAACGAAGTGGGATTATGGGTTGAAAAGTTAAATTCTTCATTTCCAAGTATGAAATCAACTTTGGATACCTATTTGAGAGTTGTAGATGTGGTCTTGATTAGGGAAACCAACAATATTTGAAAAATCACAAATAGCATACCTCTTAGCTAAGATCTTGTTCATGTCATACCAGTGGAGTCACCAACAGATTTCTGAACAATGGAGTTGCCACTGAATTCGTCCTTCATGGAGTCGCCAGATAGATGATTACAACCAAATGATGTCCAGGCTTTGTCTATCATCAAAGATGGATCTATGTCGTCTCCCAGTGAAGCTGAGCTTCAATCTCCTCTCCCTGGCAACGACGCCAATTTGTTATCACTCCAAGAAACTCCTTAGGGTTGTAGGCTAAGGATGCTTGGTAACTTAAAAATAATGTGTAGGTATGCTTGGAACAATGGGGTCTTTAATGATCAATGTAATAGACAACTCATCATACATCTAAAGAAGCAGTGCTTTCAGGAAACAATAATCAGATCAAGTAATTTGAAAGGAGAGGATGAAGAACACTAATCTTGATTGCCAAATATAGTTGGGTGTAGGGCTTATTACAAGATAGAAAGAAAATCCTTCACTTCAAATCTATGAGCTCAATAAAGAAATAACAATCTTCATAAGCTTAGATAAACTGAAATGAAGTACAGAAAAAGAAACATGGATATTTCTGATATTGAAAACGAAAGGAGACTGCAATTTTATTATATCATAAGAGTCTATACAGTAGCACAAAAATGTATCCCAGTTTGAACCCTTGTCTCTTAGAAAAGATAGGCATTTATAGCCTTACAATGTAATGATCAGATCCTAAAAATGTGGATCTATCTTTCTAAAAATAGTAAATAGAAACTGTATATACAGAGTAGTAGAAAAAGGTCCTTAGAATAAGGAAAATCCCTGTATTCTAGTCTTCAAAATGTGTTGAACAGTTGATGATGTGGAGATCAGCCTTCCAAGGATCTTTGGCTTGTTATCCAGAAGATAGAAATCAAGTTGGATGATGTGTCATTTGATCCCTAT
>JASDQU011509630.1:4060-14653 GCA_032191745.1 Picea mariana
CTCTAGCATGTATTTTTGTCACAATATGTTAGCACATGCATCCATAAGCTATATAACACACCTATAGATCTTTTAGAGATGAAATAATGTTGTTCTAAACACTAGCATACATGAAAATGAACACAGGTATTTTTGGTCAACATGACCCTCAATAAAACCCCCCTGGGGAAAATCAGTTTGAGATGAATGCATATATATGGTGTGCTTCAAGCATGAAATACAACAAGGAAGATAAATACAAAGAAACTTGATACTTTGCAATATCCTCACAAGCTTTGCAATGGTTCCTTGGGATATGCACCCTTAGAAGAGTGTGCCCCCTCCTTCCTTGACTATGCCTGAAGATCCTTGCACCCTTTCTCTTTCCCTTTGTTTATTGAAGAACCCTTGCACACAAACTGCCCTTTTCATGCACTCTCAACAACCCATAAGTCAAATCCAAGGAATCTCCACTCCAAATGTTACCAGCTAGCCTTGTGCCCTCGTCCTCAAGTGCACCCTCCTCCTAGAAAATACACTCAACACAAACAACTGAGGCTCCAACTAGCCTTGCACCCTCCATGAACAAAAGTGTGCCCAATATTTCTACTCTCTCCTCTGAATTCTCACTTCTTTACTCCTCACCAAACTCTCAAGGTGAACAAGTGAACAATTGAGCCTCTCCTTTGCCCTTGCGCCCTCCTTAAGAATGCATAAGGAAACCTAATAAATGAGTGGATGAGATCATCTCATCTCATCCTAAGTCAATTTTTGAGATCATCTCAATTAAATCTCAACTCAAAATCCACTTTACTTAAGTTTCCATAGTTTCACTTATGTCCCCTAATTCACCCACAAAGTAAATTAATTGTCAAATTCGGATAAAAATGACCAAATTTCACTTTTGACTTAAATATCCTAAGTCAAAGTGAAATTAGACATAGAGTACATGGTACAAGGTACAAAGTACTTCCCACATGTGTTTAGAAGATCACAAACACAAGGGGACCACTTCCAACGTACCCAAATATCAACATTGACTTGCATCCCCACTGTACTACAAAAGTGCTCAAGGGAAATTAAGGGTTCTTGCAACCGAAGAGAAGATTTAGCAATTAGAATAAGGTCATATGCATACAAAAGAATCCTTATCAAAGACTCGCCCAAAAGAGCACCATCACCCTCTTGAAAGTTTAACCACTCTTCAAGTTTGTCTATATATAAACCAAACAGAGTAGGGGACAATTGGCACCCTTGCTTGAACCTAATATCACTCCTAAAACTTTCGGATATACCAGTTGACATTCTGATTTTGACTTTAACCTCCTCATATAGCCTATGGAAAACTGCTCTATGATGCATAAGAACCCCAAGTTCCTCCATTCTATGTCAAAGCTTATCTCTAGGGGCCGTGTCAAAATCGTTTTTGAAATCGACAAAGCAACAAAATACTTCCTCTTTTTTCTCCCACAATTTTTCGCCTTTGATTTATACCATGATCAATCATTGAGTGTTTAGGTCTAAAACCTACTTTCCCTTTGGTGCACTTATCTCCTTCTTCCACCCACTTGCTGATTCTATTTTCTAGCATACTTCCGAATAACTTTGCAAACAAGGGGTTTATCATTATGATCCTATATTTGGAGGGATTGGGATTGTTGACATCCCCACTCTTGAAAAGAGGTATTTCTAGGCTCATTGTCGAATCTATAGGGAATCCCTGTTGAATGATGTTGTTGAAAATTTTCATAATGTGAGGTGCAAGAGTTTTTGAACCCCATTTTAGATATTCTTCTTGAAGTTCGACTAAATCTTTTTCTTTTACAACCCCCAACTTTTTGATACCCACCTCAATCTCTTGCATGATGAAGAGCTTAGTAGTAGTGTTGACCAAGGGAGGGGGGTCAACCTTATGATCTTTATTATAAATATGCTTTGCATACTCGAACCATTGATAAGTTGTGATATTATTTTCATTTTGTTTCTTTCTCATTTGAAGTTCCTTCCAAAATAACTTGGGGTTAATTTTCCCCAAGAAAATTAGTACCTCCCTCCTTGAGATCATGAAATCATCTTTTTTCTTTCTTACAATTTTCTTGTAGGATTTTATGTTTATTTCTTTATGAATTGACTCTTTCAAAGTTTTCTTTGTTGTTTTGCATTCCTCATCAAACCAAGCATTAACTGGAAAGCAGTTTGTTTCATATTTCCTATTTTTTTCTCTTTTGCATTCTATAAGTGCGATTTTAATTAACTTTGTTAGCTCAAGACTATGGAGGCCCTAGGACGGATTTTTCTCCTTGTTAAATAGCCTCTCTAGATCTGTCTTGAAGGTGTTACATTTTTTTTAAGTCAAAAGAATTCTTCCCTTTGAAGGAGGTTGTTGAATGCACTAATTTTTTGTCCCAGGTTGTTGTTGTTCATCCCAAGTGAAACTTAAGTAGATCGGCCTATGATCAGATTTCAACTCCCACAGTTGTTCACCAATCAAAACTTCTTCCATTTTCTCACACAAGCCATGTGTGCAAATTGCATAGTCTACTACACTTGCTCCATTGTAGGTATTGCATGTGAAATTACCAGAATTCACCCATCTATCCAGCCCATTACAAATGACTAAGTCAAATGCCCCACATAGAGTAAGAAGTTTCTCCCCAAAAAGGTTGCAACTTTTTTTGTCCTTTGAAACTCTTGTCCACTAATTATTTATTTCTTTTGTAAGCCAAATGGGATTGCAGTCTTCCTTACAGCGAATAATACTAGCTTGTTCACTTGGTGTCCTAGCATTGAAATCCCCCATTATAAGGACTTCACTTAGTTGAGAGTACGTTGCAATATCATTTTTTAGGGCTGCAAAGGTGTCTTTGTGGTCAATCCCCCTACTTTTGTAATTTTTTGAAATTTGTGGGGAAAACTAACATGTTGCAATTCTGATGGTGTTGCCATTTTGTGATATTTTAAACCAAATGAATTGTTTATTTGAGTCTTCTCTTTCTAATTGAGTGAGACGACCTTTTTTTTCATCACTAAGACCATGATACCCATGTGTCCTTTACCATTCTCAGTTGCCTTGTTCCACATTGTCATATTCACATACCCTTCAAATAGAGGTGTCTAGCACCCTTCATGCTCATGTGTTTCCAATAGACAAATTATGTCTCTATCTTCCACGATAGGTCCTAACGCAGGTCCCCGCCTCCAAGGATAACATCTACAGTTCCAATATTGTGTGTCTGTAGTCCCAGTCTGGCCACGTCTGGATCGTTGGTTGATATTGTGTTTATGTAGTCCCATTATGTCCACGTGGGCAGGTATTGGTATAAAACATCTTCTTCAAAGGTTATAGTTGGATAGAAAGGTTATTGTTGGTCGCAGTCCATAGTTGACTGGGGAAATCGCTAGCTGGAAGTGCCAATCAAAGAATATTAGGGAAGTGGCTACATTGTCAAAATGATGTGCGCACACAAGACAAACCAATTGAAATCATTTAGGAATAAAATCTCAGTGTCATAAGAGGGAAATTACAGACATCCGTGGTTGTACGGATCTCGCAGCAGTACAACCCTTTTTCTATGGTGAAATTTTACACATGTGATTTTTATATGGACTTTGAGACTAGTGGTGCATATTTCTTAAGGGAAAATATGGTATTTCTTTTAGAACTCTGGTTATAGGCACATGCTACCGCATGTTCCTCTCTCAATTCATAGAGAGGGCTCTCTCTTGTAATTTCCCAGTGGAGCACAACACTAAAAAGGAAAGTATACATACATATATATATATATATATATTATTTGTTTTCATGTATGGAAAAGTACCAAAGATAAATGTTTCATGGAAACATGATGCATAAGTGAGAAAGAAAAAATATACATGGCAAAGGTTGAAAGGATTGCTTCTAATGGGAGAAATGAGGGAAAGTGGAATTATAGTATTTTTTATATTTTAGGTCAAGACAAGTGTGGGTGGAAATATCTTCGATGTCTATGTAATATTTTTAGGTATTAGTCACCATGGGGTATCTTGGCTTAAAAGTATAGAGTCATTCAAATTATGAATGCCAAAGTAAAAATGAAGTCATGAAGCATGTAGAAAGATTATGTACGAAATGCTTCTAGTGAAGAACGGTGCATGATCAGTGTTACCCAACACCTAAGTCAAATTTGTAGTCAAGTCAAGTTTAAGTCATGTCATTAAATCATCAATTAAGTTTTTCAATCTAGTGTCATAGATGTCTTGTTAGATGGGGATGTCACTCCTACAAGAAACAATTTTATGCAGGTATTGCAGTGGGATATTTAGATGAAGAATTATGCAAAAAGATGATTGATGACATCATAAACAAGACTAATGAAGATGATGACTCCATGAAAAATCATATGACAGAACACACAAAATAGTAAAGCATAGGAAAGGAAGAGATCTTGACCCAACAAAAGCAAGAAGGAAGACACAAAGCAGTAGCAAGAAGAATAAATCAAAAAAAGGACCGAAGACTACAGCAACAAAAGAAGACAAAGAATGAAGATGGAAGTAAAGCAAGGTAAATAAGTAGTATCGTGTGTTTAATAATTTGAGATCCATAGAGAATGATATCCCTAGGAATTTTGAATATCCTCTTTGATGATGGAAATCAATATGATATTGGTCCTATGTTTGTATACAAAGGTATGGTGTATCTGAGTAAATGATTATGTAAGTCATGAAGAGGCATGTTGTATATACCTGAGTCAACGTTGATGTAAGCCAAAAAGAGGAAAGTGTACCCCCATGATTTGTATGTTGAAGGTTTTTGGTTAGTTAAAAACCACTTAATGTAATGTGTTGTTTGTGGTAAGCAGAAACCACTTGTCATGACAGAGGAGGGTTCATGATAAGACAGAAATCACTTGTTGTAATAGTTGAGGGTAATCTACCAAAACCCATGATGTATGGGTAAGCCAAAGAATACCCAAGATGATGATTGATGATTATTCAAGGGGAGTTATAGGTACAGGTATGATATTTGTGATTCAAGAATGGTTTATGAACCATGTACATGAAATATTTTTCTATAGAACTGACAGATACAACAGTTGGCGACCCATGTATTCCAGTGGATGCTAACTTTTTTATATGGACTTCAACAAATATGATTTTTATACTATGAAGGTAAAAGAATTATATTGAGGTTTTAGAATGAAGAATACCAAAGACAGAAGATGAAGACAAATCATAATAAGATGTTAAAGGTTGGACCAATTCAAAGATCAGTTGAAGAGATCACAACTATTCATTAAGGACGAGTATGAAGAAATAATTCATACTTGTAATATATGAATCATGTCTAATGTATATGAGTGCATAATTGTAATGATGTAGACCATAAAAAAGGGTCTATGTATGAGTGAAAGATGAGGATAAGGAGAGATATTAGGGATGAGGATCTCATAGATTGAGTTGACAGATTTAAGGAGATATTGTGGAGATAGTTATGGATATGATGTGATATAATTTCTTAATTAAGACTTAGTAGATATGATCACCTATGGTTATATAAAGGGACCATTTGTACAATAGAATGTACACACGGGAATGTTATGATGTAATATAGATTTTCCCCTTAGGGGGTTTCTTAGCATAATTCTCGGTGTCCCTTGTTTTGTATATGTATTGCTCCTTATTATAATTCCAACATGTGATACTTAATACTCTCAATAAATCTCAGAGCTCTCACTTAATCTAGCTTTATGACATCATTTGCATGTTTATTGTACCTTAATGCTTTGAATAATCATTGGATAACTTGTTGTTGTCATAAAGTGAATGTTATATCCATTAGGGTTGTTGTTTATTGTTGCATACTTACTCAATATTGTGGAAAAAATTGCTTAGAAATTGTGTTTAGCAATTGGATATTGTATTGCTTGTTAAAGGCTAATTTCTAAGACATAATTGCTAATTTTTTTGGGCTGATTTACTCATTGTTGTTGCAAATTACTTATTGTTCTTATAGACTGGCTTATTGCTGCAATTTTACAACAACAGTTGGTTTTACTTTCTATCTAGTGTCTAAACGTGATTGATAAGCAATATAACTTGGCAATTGTCTATTATATGCATTGGAATGCTTCTTGTCTTGCACAGGTTGACCAATTACCTAGCTCAAACTAATTATTCCCTTCAAATATCCTAGACCTAACTTAATTTATTGAGTGACCAAGATAGGGATTGTAAGCTTGGCTAATATTTCTACTTGATCCCTTGAAGTCACTATGGAAACCTCCCTTGTGTTGGACCTCCTTCCTTCACCAAAACGAGAGAAATATTTTCTTAAGTGATATTGGTAGATACCTCCAAGTGTTACACAAGATTGGAATCTTGTGGAAGGCTTTGTATAAGTACAAATCATGTGATAATAGTACCATCTGATTTGATATATTGTAGAGGCCAAGACTATTCACTTGAGACATTGTTCCACAAATGATCAAATTGCAAACATCTTCACCAAAGTGCTTGGAAGAGAAAAGTTTGAAAAGTTCAGAATGATGCTTGGACTCACAAACACCCCTTTGGATTAAGAGGGGGAATGTTGGATACCAAATCCTCATGATTATGGTATCTTGTAAATAGTATATAGGAGAAATATGAAGAGTCATAGGTGATTACGAAGTGTCATTCATACCTCTTGGAAGAAGAAAACAAAGGTCACTTTGTATTGTATTTATGAACATCTCATGTTAATGCAAATCATCCAAGTTTGGAGTTACTTTCTTCTACTCATAATTGGCCTAACATCATGTTTAGCAAAAAATTCATTGAATTCTTTGGAATGGAATTCCCCACCATTGCGAAAACTAAGAGCAGTAATGTTACAACCACGCTGTTTTTATACTAAGGATTTGAACTTATGAAGCTCATTAAACATATCAAATTTCATTTTCAAAAAATACACCCATATCTTTTGATTGTAGTCATCAACAAAAAGAAGGAAATTCATGGCACTGGTGATGGATCTCATGTTATTTGGTCCAAAAACATCTACAAGAACCAACTAAAGGAATCTCTTTGCTCCCCAAGCTTTTCCTTCATCAAATGATGCCTTTTGTTGCGTCATTGCTTGGCAAGCTCCATCTACCAGATTCTCTCGAACCAGCTGAGAGAGGTAGGTCAAGTTAAGATGCTCATACTATTGATTTCAAAGTGTGGTGATGTCTGATGCACTCTTGGTTTTCATTACATGATCCTTCACCTATCCTATATCAACCAATCTGAACAGTCCATGATCCTCCACACTAAGATTAATAGTCTTCTTGGTCACTTGGTCAACTATATAGCATTTGTGATTGCCAAAATCGACATCTATATGGGGGAAATTTCTCATAACCTTACCCACTTAAAGTAGATTAAGCTCCATACCTAGCACATAATACACATTGAGAAAAATCAATAGTTTATCTCTAAAGGAAATATTTTCATTCCCTTTGCCTACTACTGTGTACTCTGCCCCAACATTGAAGATCATTGAATCCTTCGAGGAACAAGCAATGTACTCCATGAACAAGTCATGTTTGTTGGTGAAGTTTCATGATACACCTAAATCAATGTACCAAGAAAACGACATGAGTTATTTGCTTGCTTCTTATCCATGAATGCAAAGGTTGACTCCTCCTTTATATGCTCTGCAACATGATCCTTCTACTAAGGCCCTCCCTAGTCAATTTTTTATTAGAAAAAATATTTCTATAATGCTTCTTCATATGACCCACCTTGCCACAGTAGTGAAAAGCGATGATCTTCAAGCTCTTGGTTGCATCTTCACTACTACATTGACCTTTTGTCTTTTTCCATTTTCCTTTTCCCTTAACACTGGTTGCAAAGGCATGTTCTCAACCCTCTATCTCACTACTTCTACTAAATTGTTCATTCCATCTATCATGTTGTAAGAGTGTATTGCATAGCTCATCAAACTTCAAGTCAACATTCGTAGCGGTGATGTTTAGGGTCTCAATAAAGTTTTCATAAGCACGTGATAATATTTTCAGTGTGATTACCACGATGTCCTCATCTTCCATCTTTCGACCAATGGTGGACAATTTTTCTCTGATATCTTTGATCTTGAGTAAATGCTCATGTAATGGTGCATTGTCATCTATTGTGATCAAAAACAACATATTCTACAAGAGGAAGACTCTTCCCTTGTCTGAAGTCTCATGTAACTCCTTCAAATGCTTCCAAATATTTTTTGAAGTCTTCCTTCTCTAGACCTAAAGAATCATTCCATTTTTCATGGACAACTTAAGCAACATTATTGTTTCACAGTCTCGTTCATCAAACTTGTCATGGTCTATACCCACAACTTGTGGTTGGGTATCATTAACGAGGACAATAGAAACCAAGCACCTATATTCAAAAATGTCTAACATACATTTCTTCCATGTATTGTAGTTCTTGCTAAAGAACCTATGGCTACCTTCTATTATAATGTTTCATAAAAAGACCATAGATACAAGTAAAAAATGCAACAAAAATATATTGAAACAAAGAAAAGGATCCATGTTCTTCCCTCCCTCAATCTACAATCCTGGAGTAAGAACACCTGGATATTAGCTCTAAATTGTTGTACCAACCACCTATTGTTGAAAAACACGCAATTTTTTTTATATATGTGTCCAAAAATACATTGATTTTGCCAAATCTACTCAAAAACAACACAATAAATCACATATTTACTCTCAAACAACTGAAAAACACATAGTTATTGGACAAATATGCTCTCAAACAACTCTAAAATAGTCAAATATTCTACTTGGATTAGCTAAAAAACAATAAATTGACAACCAATTCTTCCAAATATGCAAATTTGGGCATCAATATAGGCAAGAACAAACTAAATCTACTCCAAAATCCTTTAAATTGATCCTCACTTCAAATGACCCAAAACGTTTTTGGCTCTTTGATGTGTCACACTAGTGATCCTTCAATATGTCTCTCTCGACAACAATCCCTAGGTATTCATGCTCGCACACACTCCATGGCACCTAGATTGTTGAAGACTGGAGAGTGGAAACCTTGTCTTTCAAAGGATTGAGACTCTTGATATAGCTTCAAAACTGTTGAAGTCGCAAGAGTGGAAACATTGTCTTTAAAAGGCCTGAAACTCTTGATACAGATTCAAAACTATTGAAATTGCATGAGTGGAAAATTTTTCTTTCAAAGCCCTGAGACTCTTGATACGGCTTCAAAATTATTGAAATTGCAAGAGTGGAAACCTTGTCTTTCAAAGCCCTGGGAATCTTGATACAACTTCAATAATTCTAGGCTCTGATACCATATGATGATAACAAGAACACATAAAGAGAACCAAAATTGCATTGATAATGAAAAAACAAAAGCTTTCTTATAAAGAGTTACAAGCTAGTTGAGTCAATCCTCTTTATAAATGTGTGATAGACCAAAAAGCACACTAAAGTGAAATAAAGCATAAAAGCATAAAATAACCTAAAGTCCAAATGACTTTATTAATGCCTATCTTTAATATCTAATTGACCATTATAATCTGATATTTTACTTTAACATGTGCGGCCTATGCATGAAAAAATGACTATTACAATAGTTGTACAACCTGTATAGCCTAATGTACTTGTTGGTAACTTTAGCTATCTACTCATATTCTTGAATGTACTTTGACCTCTTCCATATCTCTTTTTTTTTTCTCATGTATATGACTAACCTATCCTATCTTGTCATATTTATGCTTTGAGAGAAGATAATTAATCTCGTCAATCCTAGCAACTAATCTCCAATCTTAGCTGCCACCTATCTCAATGATGTATGGATAAGATTAAATCCTAATCTAAGACACTAATGTTATAGAACTTCTAGAACATTTCATTTAGAATCTCAAGACTAATTGACTTAAAAACATAAGACTTTCGCTTTTAATTTTTAGTTTTCAAGTGAAATTACAAGGTAGAATTAGTGATCACCTTTCCAAGGTGGTCACCAAAGAAATGTCTTGAACTACTTCTTGCATGTTCATGTTGACGCTGGTGCAAAAAAATATTGCTCGGGATACATTTCTCAACATTGTGCACCGCATGGGCATTGAAAGGAATGTAGTTCTATAGAAAAATATATTTTAGCATCATTCTCTAAACTATCAAACCATTAGTTTAGTCATATTCACAATGTCAAGGGATGTTTTGTGGTAGAGAATGTGCATTACATATGCATCCTATAATGGGTGATATGTATTAATTATAACATAATTGATATTCCCAATTGTGAGGGACAATAATTATCCCTGTGTCCTAGACTATAGTGTGTTGTCCAACTTATCTTCAAGGGAAAAAACTTAAATTCAAGTTATATCTCATCATGAGATATCCCATGCATATCGTAAAGCTATGTTGCATTGCTTTGAGGGACAATAATTATCCCCATGTCCTAGTCGGTTGTTCAACTTATCAAGGGAAAAAAAATTGAAATTATCTCATCATGAGATATCCTATGTATGTAAAGTTATGTTTGTACTTGTTTTCGAAACAAGGGGATGGTAGGGATTGGTAACGAGTGTCCAGAATGGGTAGAGCACTCCTCCAAAATTTTCAAGGGACAGAAGGATCGAGATTG
>JASDQU011509632.1:791-21425 GCA_032191745.1 Picea mariana
AAGACCTTCTCCTAGATTGGGTTGTAGAATGATGGAGATATGATACATTTATCGCAAGGGTATACTTGTGATAAATGGGCCCAATCATAGTCCTTCCTTGATCATGACAAGGAGAGATATGGACTTGAGGTGCTTGAGGTGCTTTCCCTGTATAAAATATAATTGGGATGACATTAACTCACATGGGTGTACCTATGGTAAATGGCCTTGGTTTGATCTTTGTCCTTAGTCATGGTGATTTGACTTGGAATTATAAAGACTTAAAGATGTTAGATGCTATCACATGCAACCCTAGAGTGAGTCTGATCTTAGAGAAAGTCAATTGGCTCAGAGGGATATCCGCAGAAGGAGTTTCCCCTCGGTTCAAGTGGGAGAGAGACATATCCCAAAGACTGACATGTGTCATGACTCTAGAGTGAAGTTTGTATACTTCAAAGACAAACTTTTTCATGATGAAGAATGTTTCCCTCATTGAGAGGGAGTGTTGATGTTTGGACAACATCGGGAAGACATTCTTTCACACACACACACACACACCCACACACACCCACACACACACACACATATGACATGATATTTATAATGCAAAGTATATATATATATAATAAATAAGTAGTTATTTATTATTGAAGAGACGCATCCTTTCATGGATGGTCACCATATGTGAAAATTCATTCCCATTTGGATCAAGGAAAGCCTCAAGAAGGTCCAACTGAATTTGTCATAATCCTTTGAAAATTCTAATTTTCATACAAAGGAAGATATTTTTTTGGTCTCGATGGTGTGAAAATATTCTTGGGCCAAACAAAGAAAGTTGTGGATCTATGTTTTAAATAGGAACCCAAATTGTTCCTAAGAGATTATATCACTTAATATTGGTTCGGGTTGATTTTATATTACCTTAGAAATTAACTTGTAAATGATATTACTATAGGAAATGGGTCTCAAATCCTCAAAAGAGGAAGTCTCCTTTTTTCGGGGTATTAAATCCAAAAAGGTCTTATTTAAGGAGCCATGTATTTTACTGCATTTCTCTGATTCTCATGCTACTTTAAGTAAATCTTCTTTTATGAGATCATATAAACTGAGGAAAAATTCTACTGAAAGACCATCAGGACTTGAAATCTTGCTTTTTTGGAACATTTCCAGTGTGGCCAAGATTTCCCCTTACAAAATGTCTTCTTGAAGGGACTCATTTATCTCTTTTGTGATGGATCTCGGGAAGAGTTAAACCGCCTCTAAAATTTCCTTAATAGAATAACCATGGGGATAAGAGAAAAGTTCCAAAAAATAACTAACCCCAACATTTTATATCTCGTGAAAAGAGGATACCGATTAATCTTTCAAATTTCTGATTTCAGCTATCGTATTAAGGTTTCTTTCGTGGTTTGCATAGTTATAGAGAAAATTTGAGTTGTTGTCTCCTTATTGAATCCATACCACCCTACTTTTAAGTCTCCATTTAGATTCTTCTAAAGCCAACAACTTGATCTTATTGTTAAGAAGGTTTCCTAGTTATGACACTTCCTCCTTTGAGAGGTAATCTATAGGCCTTGAAATTAACAAATAAGCTAGTATACCTTCCACCTCCCTAAGAGAAGCAAGGTTTTTCTGATTGAAATTGCGTGACCAAATCCTATAAACTTGTTTGAATTTTTCCATATTTATAGACATATTCTACATATAAAAGCATCTCAAGATATATTTGATATGAGTCCACTCATTTTCAATGAGATTTTTAAAGTCACTTTCCTTCAACCAATCGTGATTGAATTTTAAGGGAGATGGGGGTTTTAACCCTCCTTTTGAAATATTCAAAATGATTGGCATATGATCTGAAATATTCCCAACCGTCACTGACGATTTAATTATCCATGGGTTTTCCAACATAGATTCCAAATGATTGACATATGATCTGAAATATTCCCAACCGTCACTGACAATTTGATTATCCATGGGTTTTCCAACATAGATTCCACCATAGAAAACCTATCCAACCTTTTAGCCACCACATATTCACCTTTTCTAGTGTTTCTCCAACTCTGAGAAATCTTGGGGGGTTCCAGGTCCACCAGATTATGAGTGGATATCCAATGAGTGAAAAATCCTTCCAGTGGCTCCATTTTAGGATGCTTACCCCATACTTATTTTGGGGACAGGGTAAAGTTAAGGTCTCCACCTAATATTACATTGGGGACCTGTAGGATACCGTAATCACTTAAAGATACCCAGAAGGGAATTTTATCAACATAGGGACCATATATGTTTACAATTCTAAAGTAAACCCCTAGGGAAATATCCTCCACATCCAAATTTATTTCAGACGAAGTGACCATAGAAGAGATGGATTTAAAATTGGGACCCCAAGAAGAGATGAGATCCCTCAACAAATCTATAGTGTCACTGGCATAGAATGACCAATCTCTGAGCCATGGACTAAAGGATTCCCATAGCCTTAGCTCTCGAGCACATTGTTTCTTGAATTAATAAAATTCTAGGTTTACACTCTGTGATCATTATTTTGATGGCCTATATTTTTGGGGTGCCCCCCACCTCACATGGATTGAGGGACAAAATAATTATTTGTAACCTTTATTTAGGGCTTTCCACACTCCAAGGGCCCTTAATACAGTTGTCCATTTACTGGTTTTTATTTCCTTCAACGTCTGTTGTTGGGATAAGGACAGATGATATTTTCTCCCTACTTGATGTGCCATCCTCTTTTCCAACACTAGAACTCCAACATGAGAGGCTTCTTACTCTTTATTTACTTTGGATCTTAACAAATAATCTATTTTTCTGCTAGATTTTTAGGAAAGATATCACGAGGGAGAGACCAAAGAGAGTTCCTCTTATGTCTCCAAAGGAACCAAGGGATTAAGGTGTTTTCCCTCTTCAGATAAAGGGGGGATTGATTCATCACATGGTTATGAAAACCTTGAGTTAGAATTGACCTAGAAGTCCTTAGGGATATGGGGAGGAGAAGATAATAAAATAATACCCTCAACATAATCCCCCAAATTTTCATTCGCTTCCACTAACACCGCCTTTTTAGAATTTAAAATAGATGTGTTTTTATGCACATTACGAGTTGACTTATTGATTCCCAAGAGAAAGGATGTCGTGCATGGAATTTGAATGAACCCGAGGGATACTATAAGATGAAAATTCACCGTATGTTACCTTTTTTGATGCCTCAACAATCCCTTCTGCCTTTTGCTTCCAAAAAGTTTTGAAAGGAAGGAAATGAGAAGGGGGCCTTCGACATTGTGCCATTAGCTGACCCACTTCATGGCACCCAAAACACTTGAAGGGTACCCTATAATAATATATCCGCTAAACCTATGAGAAAACACCAAAGACCAACTCTATTTCATCCAAAAAACCTCCTCTGAGATCAAATTCAATCTGTAGCCATGCATATCTTCTGTTCATTTTGGATTTGAAACACCCTACTCTTGTGAGCATATGCTATTGACTTATTCTTTGAGGACACTTGCATGCAAGTGATCCGGTTTTAGTAAATGATTGATTGTTCGCTTATGGATTCTTATGATGATGTTGATGGATTATGATGTTATGTTATTTGATATCTATGTATCGATAGATTCTATTGACGATTTTACCCCGAGTGTGCAGGACAGGTGATAGATTGAGGATGACAATGGAATCAATGGACCTCCTTGGACTCTTGATCGAGTCAGGAAGTGGACTGTATTGTTTTGGGTATTTTTATTTATGCAAATGTGACATATGATCGAGTATATTATGATGTTGTTTATGGATCATTGACAATGTTTTGTTGATGGATGTAGGATGACGGTTTTTTTCTAATCAAACTCACACAAGGAGTAAAGGGGCCATGTACAACAACCAGATATTGAGGGAGAGGTGTGGCAACATCCCTGCCATAACTTACTAGCACTCCCACCATGGCTCAAATTGTAGGTTAACGATTACCTATTTCGAGAGATCCACGATACTGTGAGGGAAGATTGAGATAGTCTCTCACAAAGATTCTAAGGGGTGCGTAATAAGGTAGGTTCCTTATTCATTAGAGGCCCTTAGTCTTTCACAAGGTCACATGAATAGAGTATTGACTCCAAGGGTTGGACAACTACTAAAACCAGTCAAAGGCGAGTGGCACCCTTGGAGCACGTAGTGCATCCTAAGGGGAAAGTCACATAATTAAAAGTGAGTGGCACCCTTGGAGCACAAATCACGTCTTGAAGGGCATGTCGCGGTATAAAAAGGGATGAGTCAATGAATCTAGGTGGCCTAGAAAAATTGAGCAAATGTTAAACCTTAAAACCTTGAGCACCTACCAAATTAATTAATTGATTAATTAATTAACTAAATAATGAAATTATTAAGCATAATCCCTAAGGGTCTAGGCATTTGAAAATCAATATTTAACTAATCCCAAGTCTAAGTGAGTGAGAAGACTAAAAACTAAAATTTTAAATTAAACAATGAAGGGATGAAATAAATCAAATTAAGAATCAATGAAAATAAAAATAAATCTTAAGGAGTGATTAATACGCTTGTGCAAGTAAATACTAAATTAGAATTTAAAGTGAGAAAGGATTAAAGAATAAAGATGTGTAGGCATAGAAAGGTATCTAGTCTAGTCTAACTAAAGAACTTTCCTAAATTAAACACAAGTCAGTTTTAGAAAGGCACTAGTCATTAAAAGAGAAATAAAGGGAATAAAGGGATACTAGGAGTGATTTTAGGAGTGCTTTTAGGATGGGTGAGGGAAATTGACATTTAATTTAATTAACTAGTGGATTTATTGGTGCAACTAAGGGAACGAGTGACAAGTGTGTGGGGGGAGTAATTCCTAATTAATTAAAAAAGAAATGAATTTAATGTGCAAATGGAAAGTGGTCACTAGGAAAAAATTCTATAAAAGAAATGGCTGAGAGGAGGAATGGATCATCATTGGTATGAGTAAGGTTATGTTGGAGAAATTATGACTGATTTTATTTGTGAGAGTTGGGATACCTAGCTAGAGAGAGAGAGTGTTAGCTCGACCTTGCAAGGTGAGCTAGGAGCTAGAGTATTCTAGTTGTGGTTGTGTGTGGCCCCTTTGTGGCTCGGGGGGCTAAGGGGGAAGAAGAGTGCCCCTAATGTTGGCTAGGAGGTACCGGTGAAGTCTTCATGGTTAGCAAGTGGGGATTTTGATGGATCGCAAGAGTGGGAGAACATATTCGACCTCTCATCATTGGCTACGATATTTTATTGAGCATTGTATTGTATTCAGATTTTAGATGTAAAGGTTTTAAACTTCGCTGAATGAAATTTGGTTGCGGCATTTATTTTTCTGTTAGATGTATCTAGAATATTGATGGTCCAGGAAGTTTTTATAAGATTTATTTAGATTAAAAATGATTCTGTCAGATGTACTTTTCCCTTCGGTGTTTCCATTACTGATGTACCCTCTGCAATTCTTTTAGTGGATTTATAACCTGAGCAAATTTTGTTTTTTGCATTTTTCCTTTTTCTACTCGGTGATTTGATACTTATTCACCTAGCGCATTGCCCTTGTGATCTTACCTCTAATGGCCCTGCGATTCCTTATTTTTATCTATGCGATTTTACTTTGAAATTTTTTATCAAGAATTGTCTCTGCTCCCAAAACGAATTCTCCCATCCATGCGATTTGTCCATTCCAGATCTATTGTTGGCAAGCTTTCTCGATGAGTTTTATGGGTGCCTTAACCCTGCGTTTTTTTTTTCCTTTTTCAAAACTCTGTAATAGCATGCTAGCTCTGCGAGTTTTATGGGTGCCTTAACCCTGCATTTTTTTTCCTTTTTGAAATCTCTATAATAGCATGCTAGCTCTGTGAGTTTTATGGGTTCCTTAACCCTACATTTTACAATTTTTTTTTCTGTGATTTGAATGATTTATCACCTCTGCGCCTTCAATCTTGGTGCCCACTGACTAGCTTCAATTTTTTTTTTCTCTGGGTTTGATGCGTAAATCATTGGCTCAATGTCTGATGACTCCACTCAACAAGTTAATCCTTAGTTCTCTGTGTTTGTTTCATTTCCCAGGGAATTTTCTCTTTTTACCTCTACGTTTTGAGAAAAATCACCATGTGTTCCCTTGATCCATATGCCCAACATGGAGAATACGCCATACGTTTCCATTGGTTCAAACTCTATGTTTTCTACCTTCTACCTTTGCGATTTTTCTTGGTGGGTAAACTGCAAGAGTTGGATGCTCATTCAACCTGTGCCATATCGTTTTTCTACCCAGCAATTTGTCTCTGGGTGTATCTCTGCAATTTTTATTGGTGTGTAAACTGCCCAGAGTTGGATTCTCCTTTAACCGATGCGTCTTCCATTGATGCCTTAATGATTTACCTTAACAAAATTGCCTCTGCGTTTCCCTTGATGCTCAACTATTTTACCTTTTTTTTTTTCTCAGTGAATCTTCTTAAATTGCTCAACGAATTTACCTCGTATCACCTAGTGATTCTACCTTTATTACTCATCATTTTGGGGGGAATACACAACCTCTACAATCAATTACTTTCCAAGAAATCCATTAATCAAGTCCTATGCATTTTTCCCTTCCAAATCCCCGTGTTTAGCATGCAAACTCTGCTAATCTTTTGCTTGCCTTCTTCTATATGTTTTTTCCAGAGTACCCAGCGATTTACTTGCCCTTGGATATGAGAATTAGTGTGGGGATTTACCCTTGGTGTTTTATGACATAAAAAACAATTTTCACAGTTAATACATTTAGTGTAATGTGGGGAGCATTACCTTTGGCGTTTTCCTGAAAGTGAAATTATAGTTGCCCGATGAAACTCCTTCCATGAGCAAGTGGAAAAATCAATCCGAGTACTGGCCCAAGACTCCCATCCAAAAATGATATCCTTCCTCTTTTGACTTTGGTTGAATTCAAATAATGATAGTGGTATGATGTATCTATCCATCCATGATGCTTTATAAAAAATAAATAAACTTGTCCTTCAGTTCAGAATTTTGGAGCAATCTCTAATACAAGGGATTATTTTTCTTTTATTTTAGAAAATCGTATATGGTCACTTATTGTAATAATCTAAAAACACTCTCCATTTTTATGCTAAGATGATGTGCTTGTAACTTAAACAAGTGAAGCCTGTAGCTCTAGAAGATATCAACCGTTTATAAAATAATTATGAACATTTAATTATCACAACCACTTTAATTTCTGCCAGTGAAATATTTGTAATTACTCGTAATTTTGTCGCAATGTGGATCCCCTCACCTGGTTAAATGATAGTATTGGGTTTTAAGAAAAAAACTTAGCATTGAAGTCCTTTCTCAAGGCTAAATTCAGTTGGGTCCTCCTTAGACTTCCTTCAATGGAATTGTAAGCTGACCCTTGAACTATTTATTTACTTATCACTGGGTCTTCTTAAATTCTTGTATGGAATTATAAGCCAAGTGTTAGCACTGAGAGTCACCCTCAGATTGCAAGAGGATAAGCCCAACAACCATCAAATAGGTTTGTAAATGTATTTTTGTAATAGAATGTCAAATGAACAAGACTCAACATAGCAATGTTCCAACACAAAAAATCTAGGCTAGTATGCATAAGAAAATGGGGTTTTGGTTAACTTAAGTCAGTGGTTTAAAGATAAATGAGAGTAGATTGAATACTTGGTGAGGAAGATGAATAGGTATTCTATAAGCATCAAGACTTCTAGCAGCTAGGTGAAGAAAAATCTCAGACACAAGAACCTCTTAAACTAAACCTTAAAATACTGATAACATTTACAACAAAATCATAATCAATCATACATTATAACACAACTATAACATCTCATATGAATAATTCAATAATGAGAAATCAAAGTAAGAAGAAACAAGATGATGAAAGGAAGATGACTTCTATTAATCAAAATATTTCAGATCTCATACATAAAACTAGAGTATGTATATGTCTTATCAAAACATTACAATAGGGAGTCTCTCCTCAACCATTCAAACCTCAAAATAAAATTCTCCTGCTGTATTTATATTTTAAACAGTAAGAAATGGCATGGAGTGCAATATGGACTCTTTAACCTAGGATTCTTCCACTAAAAACTACTAATTTAACATCTGTACAAGTGGAGCTAACAGATTGATAGAAACATGGAGCATGTTGGCAACAACTCTAACAAGATAATCATGACATAATTTGTTGTTCCTTGGATCATATCCATCGGTGCCATGTGTCCTCCAAGCCTTTGTGTTGAGCTCCATCTACCACCTGGTGACCATTGATTCCCTCCAAATACATCAAATCTAGAAAGGGCAGTGAATCCAGAAATGTTGACTGTATCAGCCAGTTCGTAGCACATTTGGTAGCTGATTTCGTAAAGTCCACTTGTGTAAAACTATTCTGCAACATATTTCGTAGCACATTCAGTAGCATATTTCATAGTGCCCACCTATGTAAATTATTCTACAACAATTTCCGTAGAAAACTTCCACTTTGTGTTTGGCTAGGTGATTTCGCAACGCTTTTTGTAGAGAAACTGCAATTCTGTCTATGTGGATGATTCCATAGCGCCAGGTGCTACGAAATGCTTTGTAATTTTCTGTGTCACGTAATTTGAGCCCAAAAACCCAAAAAATCTTAGCATAAGGAGTATAAGCTTGTAGATGCCTCCAGTAGGTATAATAATGACACTTCCCTCAAAAATTCAAAATGCAAAAGTTGATCATCATAAAAAATGGGGTTTTCCAGCCTTTTCACTTCATCTCCTTAATCTGGCACTTCTCCTTGTTGCAGCTTGAGCTAGTACATTGAGATTTCTCTGGGCTAGATCATCCTTGAAGGGATGCAACTCCTATTTAAGCTTTTTGTTCTGAGAATATAATCTTTTGTTCTACCTGTACAAAGTCTAAAGTTGCCTATGGAGGGGCAAGAATCTTCTTGTTGTAAACCTAGCTAGATCAAGGGTCTCATTATACATGTCCATGAATTCTTTCATCTTTTTCCTCTTAGTCAATATTTCTTCCTTCAAGTGGACAATTTCCTTCCTGACATCTCTGAGTTGTCTAATCAGCCTCTTGAAGTTTGGGTTATCAGGGGGAGTGGTGATGTGTATGATCTCAACAGGATTCTCAACATTCTCCCCTTTTCCCTTTTCTTTCTTCTGGACATAAGCTTTTTCTATGGCTTATTTTTCAGCATTTCCCTTCTGAGTTGATGACCTAGTGAAGGGCCTCCTAGCTCTAGTATCAACTACTGCAGTAGGTGAGGGAAATTCTTCTAGTTCTGGTGCAGGCTGAGGTGAAAGTTCTCTTTGTGGGGAGTGTTGGGCTTCCCCCTCTTCTTCTTCAACTTCTTTAGGAATCTCCTTATCTTTGGCAATATGCTTGCATGTTCCCAACTTGACACTTGTCATGTTGAGAGCTACTTTTTCCCACTTCTCCCCATCTTTAGAACTTAGGATAAAATAATTATCCATACTTTATACTTTAAGGAATATTAATATAATATTCCTTTATGGATTAAGTTCCCTAGCTTATCCCCTTATTCTTAACTTTTAGCCCCCCCTCTTCCCTAACTAGTGGAATTTAGTCCCCCGTACTCTTTTAGCATGGTCGGTCTACACGCAACGATGTATTATATTAATGATAATACATATACAAAAATAGGCTCACTGGCCTTTAGCATCTAGGTTCTCTAGCCTAATTCAACACATAAGCCTCCTAGCTTATAACAAATAGCTCACCAGCCTATAAAAAACAACATATACACAAAGGCTCCCTGGCCTCAAAATCATGCGCACTTAAGTTTGTTGCGCGCGGTATCTAGGAATGTGCACACTTCATCATTTTACTGCGCAGTACATGCACGCACTATGCCATGAAAGGTGCATACAAAATGATATCAAACAACTCACCAGCTTAAGCACATTTTCATTTACATTTACAATTGGTTTTGGCCTAGGGATATTACAATCCCCTCCCCTTATTTATGCATTGTCCTCAGTGCATCATGTACACATATACAACAAAATTTTCAAAAATCCTCAAAAAGATGTGGGTATTCTACCCGCATTGCATCCTCATGCTCCCAAGTAGCGTCCTCAAGACCATACCAGGTCCATTGGACCTTTACAAGTCCTATGGCTCAATTCCGGAGATGTTTGATTTTCCGGTCTAGAATGCGTACCGAATGCACTTGGAAAGCACCTTCTTTCTCCACCTGAATCAAATTCCAATCAATAACATGATTAGCATCATGTATATATTTCTTTAGCAATGATACATGGAATACATTATGAACAAACATAGATGCAGGAAATGCAATCATATAAGCTATTGGATGAATCCTCTCTAGGATTTCAAATGGCCCGCAATATCAAGCTACCAACTTTGAACAATTTCCCAACTTCAAGGAACTTTTGTTGGCTTTCACTTTCAAGAATACATGGTCTCCAAATTTAAATTCCCTATGAGTTCTTCTCTTATCAAAATAGATTTTCTTCCTGTCTTGGCTAGCCTTTAAATTTTGTTTTATATTTATCATTTGCTCCTCCATTTCCCTGAGCAAATCTGGCCCAACCACTGCTCTATCTGATGGGTTATCCTAGCTTACTAGTGTGTTGCACTTTCTGCCATAAAGTGCCTCGAATGGGCTCATCTTTAGAGATGTTTGGTACCCATTGTTATAAGAAAAATATACCAAGTGTAGGTAGTCTTCCCATTTTGATGGTTTATCCATCACATACACCTTAACATATCTTCAATCACTTGATTCACTCTCTCTGTTTGTCCATCTGATTCTGGATGATAAGTTGTACTAAAATTCAAATTTGTTCCAAATCCATTAAATAATCCTTTCCAAAATTTTGAGGTAAATTTTGGATCTTTGTCAAACACAATTGTCTTGGCTATGCTATGTAATCGATCAATTTATCTCATATAAACATCAACAATGTTGGCTTCCTTGTGAGTGAGCTTAACTGGAATAAAATGGGTAGCTTTAGTAAGCTTATCCACCACTACCATGATAAAATCATGTTGCTTGTTTGTTCTGGAAAGTTTGGTGATGAAATCCATTGTTAAAACTTCCCATTTCCACTCAGGAATGGGTAATGGATGTACCAAACCAGCTGGGTGTCTATGCTCAGCTTTTACCTTTTGACATTCCAAACATTTGGCAATAAAATATGCAACTTCTTTCTTCATGTCTGGCCAATAATATTGTCCCTTCACAACTACAATAGTTTTTTGATAACCTGGGTGCCTAGCATAAGGTACATTATGCATTTCTCCCAATATCATATTTTTCAATTAATGAGAATTTGGTACATAAATTCTTCCCCTGTACATGAGAATTTCATCATTATCTAGCTTGTATTCTTCAATTTTCTGCTGCAAATTACCTTGCTGTAATTTTGCCACTAATTCCTTGTATTGCAAATATGATTTGCCAGCTTCTATAATTTTGGGTTTCAAATATGAATGGTACATGCTAATGGTTGTAGTATGCATTTCATGCACTCTTCTGCTGAGTGCATCAACCACTTTTTTCTCTTTCCCCTTGATATGATTTATATCAAGTTCATATTCATTGATAAATTCTAACCATCTGCTTTGGCTAGCATTTAGAGTTGGTTGATCAAATGAATATTTCAGACCATTATGGTTTGTCCTGAGCTCAAACTTTTTCCCCATGAGGTAGTGTCTCCATTTCCTCAAGGCATGCACTATGGCTGCCAAATACAAATCATGAGTGGCATAGTGTCTTTCATGCTCCTTCAACTTCCTTGATTCATAACATATAACAAACCCATTTTGACTGAGGACTCCACCAAGTCCTTTTTTACATGCATCTATGCATACAATGAAGTCTTCATTTGGGTCTGCAATCCTTAGTATTGGAGCACTTGTTAATATAATTGTTTCAAGTGTTGGAAACTCTTTTCACAATCCAATGTCCATTGAAACTTCACACCCTTCTTCTATAAGGAAGTGATTGGGTGTGCAATCTTTGAGAATCCTTCAATAAATCTCCTATAGTAGCCTGCAAGGACCATGAATGATCTGATCTCTATCACATTCTTTGGTGTTGACCATTCTCTAATGGCTTCTATCTTCTCCAGATCCACTGGTATCCCATCCTTTGAAATGATATGTCCCAAATAATGAATTTGCTTTTGATAAAATAAACACTTGCTCAAATTGGCATACAATTGATGCTCCCTTAATACTTGCAACACCATCCTCAAATGATGTTCATGCTCTTCCTTTGACTTAGAATATATAATAATGTCATCCAAAAAGACAATGGCAAACTTGTCTAAGTATTCTCGGAAAACACCATTCATTAAGCACATGAAAACAACTAGTGCATTTGACAACCCAAATGGCACCACTATGAACTCATAATGACCATACCTTGTCTTGAAGGAGGTCTTGCTGATATCTTCCTCCTTAATCCTTACTTGATGGTATCCTGACCTGAGATCTATCTTTGAAAATATCTTTGCATCCTTCAATTGATCAAAAATATCATCAATCCTTGGAAGAGGATACTTGTTCTTAATAGTCACTTTATTCAATTGTCTGAAATCAATGCAAAATCTTAATGTCCCACATTTCTTCTTCACGAACAAGACTGGGGCATCCCAAAGTGACACACTTGGGCATATATACCCCTTCTTCAGAAGTTCTTCAAGCTACATTTGCAACTCCTTCAACTCTGGTGTACTCATTCTGTAAGGAGTCTTTGACATTGGAGCTGCTCCAGGCATTAAATTTATAGAGAAATCAATATCTCTCTTTGGGGGTAGTCCTGGTACCTCCTTGAACACATCTTCAAAATATTCCAAAACTACATAATCTTCCAAATTTGGCACCTTATCTTTAGGTGTCTCTTCCATATGTGCTACAAATATTTGACACCCTTTTCTGTAACATTTCTTCATTTGCAATGCTGAAATTTCTCTGATGGTCACTGCCCTGGGAATTCCCTGCACTTTCCTTTGGTTCCCTTCCTCATCCAAGCAAGTAAATGTCTTGTTATGACAATCTAGGATGGCATGATGTTGGTCTAACCAATCCATCCCAATTAGACAATCATAGGAACATAAAGGCGAGATGTTCAAAATTTTCCCTGGTGTTCAATCCATTCATGTCCATAAGACATGACTTAACCATCTCATTAAATTTTCTTTTGGCTCTGGTAGCCAGCTGCACCAACCAAGATTTTCCATGCTTGCTTCTTGGAAAATTAAAAATTTCCACCATCTTAGGATCTATATAACTATGACTAGCTCCTAAATCAATTAAAATAACAATGGTTTGGTTGTTGATCATACCTTCCACTTCAATCATATGTGACTGATAATTTGCTTGCTTGTTGTCCAGGGCTGCATAGATCCTTGGTACATTTCTTCCCATGTTCTCCACTGTTTCAACTTGTTGTACATTGTGAACAATCCTCACTTTTTCACCTCTGTGGGGACAATGTCTGAACATATGATCTCCTTTACAACCCCAACATTGAATAGGTGGTTGCCTTGGCCTTTGACCCCATGTCTCAATCATTTTGGGTTATATAGAAGTTGGTTTTCCCTGATTATTATTTCTGAAGAACAGTGGCTTAGTTCCCTTCTTCCTCTGATCCATCTTGAATTTATTTTTGTCTTCCCAATATTTTTGGAAATTTGGCCTTGATTTTTGTTGATCATATAGACATTTAGCTCGCCTTATGGTCTCCTCCAATGTCTTGGGATCATCATACTTTATTTTTTCACTGATGAATAATGACAATCCACTCAAATACCTCTGAATATTAACTGTCTCTTCCTTGATGAAAGAGACATACTTCAACAGTTCTAAAAACCTTCTCTCATATTCATCTATGGTCCCACTCCGAAGCTTGAGTTCAAAGAACTCTTTCATCTTCTTGTCATATTATCTCTTAGTCAAGTGTTTCTTCTCAAAATACTTATTTAATTCCCTCCAAGTAACACTTTTCTCCTTAATGTATTGCACCTACACAAGATAATCCCACCACATGAATGCCTTTCCCTTGAGTTGATAGATGGAAATTATACCTTCTGCATGAAAATAATAATTATGCAATTGAAAATACTTTATCGTGCCCAACAACCATGTCTCTGCATCTTCATCCTTCTTGTGCTCGCCATCAAATGTAGGAGGTTTGATTTTGTTCATTTATCCGTGTAGCTCATCCACCCCAGAACCCTTATGCTTCCTGATAGGGGATGGACTTGAGATTCTATGTGATCTCTTATTGGAATGCCTCGAGAAGTGGTGGTGATGTCTGCTAACACTCCTTGCTCTTCTTTTCTCATCAAGAGACCTGTGACTTCCTGATTTTCTTGAGCCACTATCCTTATCCAATTTCTTTTCTATTTTGTTCAAGCTCTCCAATAACTTCATGTTGAAGTCCTCTTGCTTCTCCTTGGCTCTCATGAGCCTTTCATTATCATCTTTATGGATTTGGACATCCTTCTGCAAATTTTTAATGATCTCTACGATATTCATGTTTTCATCCCTTCCTTCTCCATGTCCATTGGAGTTTGTTCCTTCAATGCCCAAATGGACATCCATCCCTCTAATCTCATCCTCCTGATTGTAATTCCCCTATGCATCTTCCATTACTCTGGAATCTATGCTGATCTTGATCTGATCTAGTTGTTGTTTACTCTGCAAAATGTGCAGCCAACAAAACTTTGTCAGGCTAACTGTTTCAACAATTTCATGAAAATATGAACGATTTTGGTTCAATAATATATCAGAATACTTTCTTCTAATTTCCTGGAAAATTGAATTCCTTGATAAATTTTATGGGTGGATATTTATATTCCACTCTCCAAAACCTTTCCAACGCTTGCTCCCATGCTCAATTCCGAGTCTTGAGCAGAAAGTTATGGTTGTTTGAAAATTGCCCATTAATTTTTCTCTTCACATTTCAACTTGGCGCATATTTGCGTTGTAATTATGCATTTTTTCACCCACTCCATTGGATTTTTTGTAGGATCTCAATTGATTTTATTCATATACATATTATGGATACTCTGTCCACGTTTCATCTCTTTCTAGTTTCTGGGCTGCTAGTTACAGTCTGTTGAAGTTCTAGGTTAATTCTTGTTTTTGGTCTAGAATGATACATGTACCTTCTTTGCCATATTAAACAATTTTATCATGCCTATAAATTTAATTTATCTCTAGAACTGTCTTATATGGTTCAATATCTTTCCATTGACTACTCCTGCGCCTCAATCTAATTCCGGGGCAGAAATTTATGGCTCTTTGAAGTTAGTGTTGGCATGGCTTCAGACAGAGGCAAAGTATGTGTGTTTGTCATTGATGGAAAAGATTAGAGCGATGATGGCATGGAAATGGAAAGATCAACTGTGAAGATCAACAGTGAACTTTGGATCTCATTCAAAATCCCCGATGACCATCAGATCTGAATTTTGAGAGGAGTAACGCGTAGTAGACGAGAATAGATCTCGAGCGTTAGATCCGAGTGCGGGGTCTGACCGTCGTTGGATCCAGGAGAACCTGCACGTTATTTATAGTGCAAGGAGAAGCAGGATTACAAAATCCCAAAAGCAGGAGGACCGTTCATATTTGGTAGGGACATGTGGTTACAGATCAACATTTCGCTGACTGAGAGGTCAAAGGAAGGAGTGCTCTAACCTCTTGAACTCGCGATATGCGAAATCGTGAAATAATCTTAGTGGTTGGATCGAGGATTGATCTAGACCGTTGATCAGGCATGACGAAGGCTCKTGAAGTTGCAAAATCATGATAAAATATTGTTCATTGATCCAAGAGGGACATGTGTCAAGCGATATTTTTTTTGTTGACTGGGTCAAAGGAAGGAGGCTTCTAACCACTCTAACTCACGATATGCAAAATCGCGAAATAATATTAGCCGTTGGATCGAGGATTGATTTAGACCGTTGATCAGGCACGACGAAGGCTCATGAATTTGTGAAATGATCTTGGCCATTGAATCTAGAGGACACATGGTGAGCGATTGGCATTTTGTTGACTGAAAGGTCAAAGGCACGAGGTGCTCTATCCTTCCAACTCGCGAAACGCGAAGTCACGATATAATCTGAGCCATTGGATCAAGATCTAATCTGGGTGGTCAGATATAGGAGGTATATCATGACAGACCACGTCAACGAGGATAGGTGGCAACCTATGTCAGCAAGGAAACATAGCACGAGCGTATAAGGACAAGTGTTAGATTGATTCAACTTTTCAGGCCACTAGAAATCACAATTCTGAGTGACACGTGGCAGCCACTTGGCTTATGAATCATCATTGAGTGATGCAAGAATGACGTCACTCTAGGAGTTTAGTTTCGGGAGTTTTAGCATCAATACTCGCCCAAAATCCTGAAAGCTGAAGTTCCAGAATGGAGGATAGTCATCTGATCACCACTAAGCGTGAACCATTGATCTAACTCCATTTCAGAGTTTTGTATACCAAGAGATGAAGGAGTCAAAGACACTAACGACAAGAATGTCGAAATGTGAAATCGTGAAGCACCTTTTGGTGTAGCCTGTGGTCACCATCATCATGGGCACGCGAAGGAAGGAGATAGCATAGCTAGGCTCCATTACGGGGTTCACAATATGATGAGTCAAGGAGACTCATGAGAGAAAACCAAAATGCAAAATTGTGAAATGCCTTTTTCGATTAAGCCTGTGGTCACAACCAAGGTCGCATTGTCCAAGGTTTAAGGGAGGAGCTAGCATGCAACTAAGCTCCATTCCGGGGATCGCGACGTGGAGAGTCAAGATGCCTCATCCCCAGGATTCCCAAAATCGCGAGTTGTGAAATCACTTTATGGATAAGCTCTTGTTCATAGTCGGTGGTCATGAGAAGGGAAGGACCGAGCCAGTCAAGCTAAGCTCCTTTTCAGGGTTTTGGAGATCACGACCTGGAGAGTCGAGATGCCTTGCAACAGGGATTCGTGATACGTGAAATTGCAAAATACCTTTTGAACAAGCCCTTGGTCATGGCCGATGGTCACGTGAAAGGAAGTGGGTTAGCTAGAAGAGCTAGTGCACACTGTGAAGTTTTTCTCAGAAAGGGAAAATGCGCGAAAGCAGGAGCTCACACTAGTTCTTTCTCTGGTGTAACTGCTAGAGACCACTGATGGTTTCTACCAGAGTGTCGAGGTAACTGGAAATGAGAATGAAGCCCTGCGAGGATGAATTGGCAGAGGACTCAATGCAAAATCAATATGCACATCCCATAGTGAAGATCAGTGGAGATGTGAAAATATAGCGCATGCAGCATGCACAAGGGGCACATAGACTATAAAAATGCAGAACAGAGAAGAGATGGGTGTTTTTGTTGAGAATGATTCAGTTTTGAAGAAGGAGGCAAGTTACAGTAGTTGAAATGCATAGAAGAGGAATGGTGCATAGAAGGGACATGGCGCATAGAGCATAAAAGGAAGAAGAACAAAAAATGCAAGGAATGTGTGCAGGAAGACACTGATGCAGGCAGAGCAGAGCAATGTAGCAGAACAGTGATGATACTGGAAGCCATTGATAAACATTGTATCACTGTAATAAGTTTCAGTAGAAAATATTTATAATCAGGGTGGTAGGGAGGTGCTAGGGAGGATTGTTGTCCTCAGAGGTTCAAGTGGGTGCTTGAACACAGGGGAGTTGTAGCTTCCATCTGATTGAAGCCAGAGAAATCAGGGTGGTGGGGTGGTGCAAGGGAGAACATGTGTTCTCTGATATATAGGTTGGTGCCTGTGTAAGTGGAAGTTGGTGCTTCCATCCAGTTGGTGCTGGAAAAATGAGGGAGTTGGTGTTTCCTTCTAGTTGGTGCTAAAGAAATCAGAGAGTTGGTGCTCTCAGCAAGTAGCGGCTTGAAAAACAGAGGTTGTAGCCTCTTTATGACTTGGTGCTCATAAGATAGATAATGTACACAAAATAATTATCATATAAAGAAGAATAGGTTTTCACCCTTTATGGGTTTCCTCAGGAATATCTATCTCTGTACTATATATGTGTGTGATTGATGTTGAATACTCTATTGCTTATTTATTGTGATCATCATTGAGAAGTTCTGCAATGAATTTTTAAATGGATATAATTGTTTAAGCACAATAACAAATGATTCACCCCCCCCTCTCAGTTGTCCAACAATTGGTATCAGAGCCGACCCCTTTTATCTAAGGGTAGATCCTAGAGCTTAAACATGTCAAGCCAGGAAGGAAATTCAACCAATAAGGCCCCTCTGTTCAATGGAACAAACTTTTCCTTCTGGAAATTTAGAATGAGAACCTACATAATGGCTTTAGGTGCAGATGTCTAGGATGTGGTAGAGACTGGTTATGTCAAGCTAGTTGTACTAGCTAATAAGGATGACAAGCTAGAATTCAGCTTCAACGCTAAGGCTATGATTTCTATCCTGAGCGAGCTTGTAGAGGCAAAATTTGTAAAAGTTATGCACTTAGAAACTACCAAAGAAATGTGGGACAAACTCATTAGAAATTATGAAGGTAATGAGAAAGTAAAGGATTCCAAGCTTCAAACCTATAGAGTACAGTTTGAACAGCTAAAGATGAAAGAGGATGAAACTGTTGGAAAGTACTTTCTAAGAGTTGAAGAAATGGTAAATGCAATGAAATAACTTGGTGAAAAAATTGAGGAACCCTCCTTAGTTCATAAAATTTTGAGATCTCTACCAGATAGGTTCAACCTGAAGGTCTCTGCTAAAGAAGAAATTAATGATCTAAAATCCTTGGCATTTGATCAACTTCTAGGAACATTGACTGCATATGAAATAAGAATAGTTAAAGTTAAACCCACCTCTAGAGAAGCATCATTTAAAGCAGACAAGAATGAGGATTCCGAGCCTGATGAAATTGAATCAAAATTTGTGAGAAGACTAAAGAAGGGATCAGGCAAATAAAAAGGTAAGCTTCCCTTCAAATGTTTCAACTGTGGTAAGATAGGTCATTTTGCAAATAAGTTTTGTTTCCCTTGACCAAGTTTGAGGAAACACTTGGTCATATTTGACTGTTTTTGGAACTTCGACAGCTTGTCAAAGGTGGAGCGCAACGCGAAGTGGAGATCATGGAATCTAGACCCATTTCTTGGGTCCTTTTTGGGTTTTGGGGGATAATGTAATGGGTATGGGATGTCGGCCCATGGGTTTACCCATGTTTAGGCCTATTTTGTAAAGTATAAATAAGTAGCTAGGCAATGTAAGAGAGGCCAAGAAGCTAAGTGCTAGAAAAGGCTTTGTGTATACTGTGTGACTGACTTGCAGAGCTGAATGCAAGTGTTGTAAGTTCTGAGTGCACGGATTTTAAGAAGGCTCTGTGCTAGATCTACTCGGGGAAGGAGGATCTGGCGAGGTGCGCGCAGATCTCATGTCCTATGTTGAGTACAAGTTTGAGCTCTGTGCTATAATTAGATTGACCAAAGCTAATAAAGAAGAAGAATACTTTGTGGACATAGCCCCAGGGTGGGGGTGAACCACGGTAAACCTGTGTGTTGTGCTCAGTGCCTCGACCTAATGTGTTTGTCTCTTTCCATGTGTTTTTCTTTGATATGATTATGCTATGTGATTTTCTATGATATACTTAGATAGATCTACTTTTCTTTGTGCTTCTTAGATGTATGGATGTAGATATGACATATATGAAAGTGCTGAGTGCTAGACCTATTTTTCTATTGCTAAGTGCTAACTTAACCTAGATCTAAGTGAATACTACGGTGCTCTGCGCCATCTGTGGAGTTCCATGAGGGTTAAATACTAATGAATGATCTATGATAAAGTGTTTGTTAAGTGTTAGAATCACAGATCTGTGTCCTAGCTAAGGTTGCAGACACCTGAGTCTTGCAACCACTCCTGCCTCTACCTCGGGTGAGACTTCATCTGCTTCGCAGGTGTTGCTGAAAGGGTCGGTAGTTAGGGTTTTGTTGGTGCAATGTTGAAGCATCGAACCCTGGGTCTACCCTTATACCAACAAATGGTTCCGTTGCCGAGACCTGAAACTGTGATTGTTGGGAACTGAGGAAGAAGAAGATTTGTGCAGAAAGTTAATCCTAAAATTGTAAAAGCTCTGTGCATGGACCTGTGCTCTAGTGCGCAGTGATCCACTTGATCCGAAAAGATTTGTGTTGAAGAAGGAAGGACAGATCTGAAGAAAAGAATTCAGATCTGAATGCTTTGTGCACTAAGAAAGGTTAAAGTGGAAGTTTCTAAGTCAGATCTATAGAAAGAGGTAAGATTTGTAAGCTCTGTGCTCTGGTAAAGGTAAGAGTAGTTGAAAGTTCTTAGATCTGGAATCTTTGTAATCTATAGAAGTAAAAGAAGTGAAAATGTTTGTTTCTAAAGTATGGATTTAGGTATGCTTGATAGATTTTGTCCTAGCTTGAAAACTAGGGCATTGTTAGATGAAAGAACGTTTGATATGAATAGATCTGATAAGAATAATGAAAGAGATGTTATACCTATGCATAGAAAGAATTTTTGGACTAAACAATGGATGCAGGATCCTAGGAAGAAATTTTTGCAGGCTAGCCATCATGATCCTAGCACGTAGTACAAGAAAAGTTGGGGATCATGGAAGAGAAAGAGAGGATTAACTCTTTGTTACAG
>JASDQU011509633.1:4426-15703 GCA_032191745.1 Picea mariana
AGTTGGGATATCTGAGATGACTTTGTGCTGAAGAAATATTTGTGTTTTGCTGCAATCTTGTCGACCTGTTTCTGTTGGATAGAAGGTACTTGGGAAGAGGATGTAGTGGTTACAGTATCCTTATGTTCTTCTTTTGAACAGATTTTGAAGAAGTTGAATTTTGCAGTATGAGATATTACCTTGCGACACTATTTAGGTGGGACAATAGTTGGAACTACCTCTTGTATTTTGTGGAGATGATCCCCTAGAGTAACAATGACACTACGAGGTCGAGACTCATAAATAGCATGGCACTTCCACATATATGGTTGGCCCAATAAAACATCACAGACATCCAATGGGACAACATCACATAATAGCTCATCCTTGAAGGGATGGATGTCGTATGACAATCGACATTGTTGGCTGACACAAAGATCTTGTCCTTGGAGAAGCCACTCGATTTTGTATGGTTGCGGGTGTGGTGTTTTCGACAATCACAACTGTTTGACGACCTCTACTGAGATGAGGTTCTTCTAGCTTCCACTATCTACAATAAAATGTAGTGGGTTCCCCTTCACCCACATATGTGAATGAAAAAGGCGCTCCCCCTCTTCAGGATCTATTGGTTCTTTTGGTTGAATCATTGCGGTCATAACAATAGTAGTGGGGTCTGCGTCGATGATCTTTCTTTTACCAGTATTTTCATAATCAAATTTTGAATCAGGGTTCAGCTCCTTGTCTTTGATCTCAGCCACCAATGACTATTTTCAGCGACATTTATCGGTGTTGTGCTAGGGGCCTTTGTGGAAATCACACCATTTTCCGGTGTCCTTCGTCTTTCCATGACCCTTATTTTCTTGTGACATATACTAGTTTTCAGGAAGTTGTTTGTTAGGTTTGTCTTTCTCATACTTTGGTTGTTGCGGATTTGTAGATCCGAACTCCCATTTGTTTTGGTGCTTAAACTTCTTCTCGATTTTAACAACATATCAATAAGAAGAACTGAGTGATGAGATGTCTAGATCCATTTCAATTTGGATGTATCTGTGTAGAGCCCCACTGTATTTTAGAAGTAAATTTCGTATGGATTCCTTGATACCCAGCTTAGTGCGCAAGGTATGGAAAGTATTGGTGAACTTCGGAACTGCTTGGCCCCTATCTTTCCGCAGTTTGGTCCATCTCATGTATTGGTCCTCATAGTTGCCAATAGGGTAATATTGTTCGTTTACTGCATCCACGAAGAAATCCCAAGTGGGCTTGGCCCCATATATTCCAAACTCCTCTATGGAACTCTGCTCCCAATAAGTTTCCCACCAATGTTTGACATGGGGGAGAGATTTAAGGAGTGCGAAGGTGATCTTTTCTCTGACAGAAAAATTGTGAACAGAGAAATAACCTTCTAGCATGTTTAACCATTTGTCTAGGGTTTCTGTATCTATCTATCCTTCAAATACAAGAATATCAAAATTAACTTGTACCTTGAAAGGCGAGGTGCCTCCAAAGTGGTCGTTTGATGAAGATGTGCCTATTGCTATCAGTAGGTGTTGAAGGATGTGGGAAAAATCTCCATCATTTCATCCTTTTGTCACGTGAGAGTTTGCTCAAGCAACAGATTGATAGGATCGTCTGCTCCGTCGTTTTTCTTTTCTTCCACCATGGAGGGTTTCTTGGGTGTGCGAGAGCAATTTTATTCAAGAGAGACAATCTCGAGACCCAAATTTCTATACTCAGACCTCGTCGGGCACATGCACTAAAAAATTGATCAAGAGCAGCCTGCACTGATACAACTGATCCGGATTATTTTTGGCACGAAATGAGAGCTGAGAAATAATAAAGAAATGCACAGATATATCGTGGATATCCAATAATATAATAGAAATGTAGCACAGATGAAACCATAAACATAGAGATACAGTAATACACGATTTCTATTAATGAAATAAATGTACATAGACTGTAAAAATACAGAGTGAAAAACTCGCTAGAATGGTGGAAGCTTATCTCTGAGAACAGATGTGATGGATACTCACATCCGCAAGAAGATGATTGTTACAATGAGGCTCCAAAGGCATTTTTTAACATAAGTAAAATCCAAAACCCTAACCCCGGAAGATGAAAATCCAAAAGGTTTGTGGGCCCCGATGGGGGTAGTTGATACGTCAACTTCCTGGGGGCGTAACTTTTGCATACGATCTCTGTTTGGGGTGCTCGATACCTCGTTAGAAAGATATATCTGAGGAATACAACTTTGATGTGAGAAACATCGAAGGAATTACTATGTTACTCCCTGTTTTCCCAAAAAACGTTGTTTAGGGCCTCAAAACGGCTCTGGAAGTTCAGGACCCGAAAAACTGCTAAAAATAGTAAATTACCAAAATTGCCAGAAAATTGTTTTGAGCCAGTTGGAAAATGTGGGTGGCCACTGATATCCACCTGGATCAATTCTCCCTCCTTAGGAAGCAATGGTATCCATTGTGTTGAGTGCCTAGGGGAGAGGTAAAAGCATTTGTTGAATCTGCATCTTGATGAGCGGCTTGCCTTGTTGGAGAAGTTGTGTTGCTTAGCTTGTGGAAGGTTGTTACAAACCTGTTGCTGGCGGGGTTGAATCTGTTCAACTAGTCGGGCTATCTGAGATGACTTTGTGCAAAAGTAATCTTTGTGGTTTTTTGCAATCTTCTCAACATGCTTCTGTTGGATAGAAGGTACTTGGGAAGAGGATGTAGTGGTTGCAATATCCTTCTATTCCCCTTTTGAACAGATTGTGAAGAAGTTGAGTTTTGTAGTATAAGATATTACCTTGTGGCACTGTTTAGGTGGGACAATAGTTGGAACTACCTATGGTATTTTGTAGAGATGATCCCCTAGAGTAACAATGACAGTACAGGTTTGAGACTCATAAATAGCATGGCACTTCCACATATACAGTTGACCCAACAAAACATCACAGACATCCAATGGGGAAACATCAGATAATACCTCATCCTTGAAGGGATGGATGTCGTATGACAATCGACACTGTTGGCTAACATGAAGATCTCGTCCTTGGCAAATCCACCCGATGTTGTATGGCTGCCAGTGTGGTGTTGTCGAAAATCTCAACTATTTGATGACCTCTGCTGAGATGAGGTTCTTCTGGATTCCATTATCAACAATAAAATGTAGTGGGTTACCATACGCCCACATCTGTGATTGAAAAAGGCACTCCCCCTCTTCAGGATCTGTTGGTTCTTTTGGTTGAATTGTTGCGGTCGCGACAATAGCAATGGGGTCTATGTCGATGATCTGTCTTTTACCAGTATTTTCATAATCAGATTTTGAATTAGGGTCCATCTCCTTGTCTTTGATCTCGGCCACCAATGATTGTTTTCAACGACATTCATCAGTGTTGTGCCAGGGGCCTTTGTGGAAATTGCACCATTTTCCTGTGTCCTTCATCTTTCCATGACCCTTATTTTCTTATGGCTTATACTAGTTTTCAGGAAGTTGTTTGTTAGGGCCATATTTCTCATAGTTTGGTTGTTGCATATTTGTAGATACAAACTCCCATTTGTTCTGATGCTTAAACTTCTTCTCGATTTTAACAACATATCAATAAGAAGAACCGAGTGATGAGATGTCCAAAAAATCTATTTCAATTTGGATGTATCTATGTAGAGCCTCACGGTATTTTAGAACCAAATTTTGTACGAAGTCCTTGATACCCATCTTGGTTCGCAAGGTATGGAAAGTATTGGTGAACTCCGGAACTGCTTGGCCCCTATCTTTCTGCAGTTTGGTCCATCTCATGTATTGGTCCTCATAGTTGCCAACAAGGTAATATTGTTCCTTTACCGCATCCACAAAAAATTCCCAAGTGGGCTTGGCCCCATATATTCCAGACTCCTCTATGGAACTCTGCTCCCAGCAATTTTCCCACAAATGTTTGACATGGGGGAGAGCTTTAAGGAGTGCGAATGTGATCTTTTCTCTGTCAGAAAATTTGTGAACAGAGAAATAACCTTCTAGCATGTTTAACCATTTGTCTAGTGCTTCTGCATCTATTTGTCCTTCAAATATAGGAATATCAAAATTAACTTGTACCTTGAAAGGTGAGGTGCCTCCAAAGTGGTCGTTTGATGAAGATGCACCTGTTTCTATTGGCAGGCATTGAAGGATTTGGGAAAAGTTCTCCATCATTTCATCCCTCTGTTGCGTGAGAGCTTGCTCAAGCAATAGATTGATAAGATCATCTTCTCTGTTGTTTTTCTTTTATTCCTCCATGGAGAGTTTCTTGGGCGTGTGAGAGAAATTTTATTCAAGAGATACAAGCTCGAGACCCAACTTGCTATACTCGGACCTCGTCGGGGACATGCACTGAAAAAATGATCAAGAGCAGCCTGCACTGATACCACTGATCCAGATTATTTTCGTCACGAAATGAGAGCTGAGATATAATAAAGAAATGCACAGAGATATCGTGGATATCCAATAAAATAACATAAATGTATCACAGATGCAACCATAAACATAGAGATACAGTAATACATGATTTCTATTAATGAAAGAAATGTACAAAGACTGTAAAAATATAGAGTGAAAAACTCGCTAGAATGGTGGAAGCTTATCTCTGAGAAGAGATGTGACAGCTACTCGCATCCACAAGAAGACGATTGTTACAATGAGGCTCCAAAGGAATTTTTTAACATAAGTAAAATCCAAAACCCTAAGCCGAAAGATGAAAATCCAAAAGGTTTGTGGGCCCTGATGGGGGTAGTTGATACGTCAACTTCCCGAGGGCATAACTTTTGCATACGATCTTTGTTTGGGGTGCTCGATACTTCGTTAGAAATATCTATCTGGGGACTACAACTTTGATGTGAGAAAAAATGAAGGAAATTCCACGTTGTTCCTCGTTTTCCCAAAAAAATGTCGTTTAGGACCTCAAAACGGCTCCAGAAGTTCAGGACCCTAAAAACTGCTAAAAATAGTAAATTACCAAAATTGCCAGAAACTGTTTTGAGCTAGATGGAAAGGTGGGTGGCCACCAATATCCACCTAGATCAAAAATTTAGATGTTTATATTGGTCAAAATCCCAACAATAGCCTCGCGAGGATAAAATCCCCCTACATTTTTATAGAGACAGTACTACTTTGTTATTGTCTGAAAGTTACAACTTGGTATTCTTGAGTTAAACTATTGAATAGGGGAATACTAAATAGAAAAACCCAATCGTATTTCTTTGAAAATACAAAGGAAAAGATAAAAGTATATTCACAAAGAAAATTTCTTGAGAGAAGGACCATGAATCGCTTAAAGACTGAAATATAATATATACAGAATATTATACAGGAATAAAGAAATCATCATATGAAAATAAAACATTCCTCACATCCATCACAACATAATAAGATTTGGTCACATTCATAAGACAGGAAAGTATAAGTCCACAATGAAGAGAATTTTAAAAGAGTATATCATTTAAAACTGAAGAGAATATGACAAGTACACTTTAAACATCTCAAACTCAAAGATTCAAAGTTTGAAAAGTCATTTAAGTTTCACCTTGAAATAATTCTCTAAAGAGTTCAAAAATAATAGTTTGTTTTACAATAAAATAAAAATATTGTGTTTGTCCAAATGGACTAGGATGGGGCTCCCCTGGACCATAAAAAAAAGAAATCTTGGACCTGAAAAAATAAAAAGAATACTATCAGATATCAGTTATGGGTTTTTAGAGAATGAAAAGACACAACTAGAAGATATATGAACGAGAAGTATGAAGGATAGAAAATTATGAAAGGTGAGTGATTTACTTACTATGATGGAATATCTCTCTCTCGTTATCTACTTTTTAGTGTGTCTTTTATATTATTGTTCATTAGGATTCCTTCACTGATTACAACTACTTCTTCTTAATTTGGTTCGGTTATTCTAGTTAAGTATTTCTTTAACCAATTCTCGATATAATCCCTCATTGGTGCCACGGTTACTTCTTTCCTTACTTTAATATCAAATAACAAATTTTCTAGATATTTGAAGTCCATCAAAATTTGGTGTAGGGTATCCTCGATGTCTTCATTTTTATTTAAATAATTAACCAACCAACTTTCCACTTTTGTTTCTTAATACTCGGTCAAGTTGTTAAACTTATCAGCTACTGCGGTCTTCAATGAGTCCAACTTTTCTTTGAATTGTTCTTTTGACATGAGTATAGAATTCAATATTAAACATGGATCATCCACATCTCTTGTTGATCCATCTAAATCCAATTCAATTAACTTTAAATACAATTATCATATTTTAACAAATATAGTATCACATTCATCCAACATATCCCTTAAACTCTTGTTTCTTCTTAACCAATATTCCTTAAGTTGTTTTATTTAGACTGTGGAAGGTAAGTCCTCTTCTTTCCTATGAAATTCACTAACGCTTGAAACGTTTTCAACAAAGGTGGAAACAACCCCTTTACAAAATTCTTCATCCTTTTCTAGAACAGCGTGAAGATATTGCCTGAAATTGGCCATTCTTGAGCCCAAGGAATCAAAACTTGTTACCAATTTCCATGTCTCAAGGATAAGAGTCAGTATTTTTTGGATATTTCCTCTGACATACCTTCTAATGGAAACAAGTAGACTTGATGTTCCTCTTATTCTAGACCTAGATTCCAGTGTTCCATTAAGACTTTTCCAAGGTTGTATTGTGGTAATTGGGCTAGAAAATAGAGGTGGGGGCATTAAAGCACTTTCTAATTCTTTAATTATTCCCTTTAGAATGACATTTTCATTCTCCAACTGACATTTGTAGGGATTCTCACGTAGCTTCATGAATCTGTACAATTCTAGAAGGTATAACTCCATTGAAGTCAAGTTCTAAGCTCAATTCTCCTTGAACTTTTTGTTTTTTGAATGAATTTTCTCACTAACTAGTTTCTTTGAATTTTTGTCAAACATGGCACAATGTACGGTGAGGGATTCCTCTTCAAATACAATTGGCTCATGCATCGCCAATTTTGTTGCAATTTCTATTCTCTCCTAAATCCTCTATTCTTCATCTGGGAATTCAATGTCCTCAATATTCACATCGAGATCTATATCTCCATGAACAATTTCTTCTTCAAGTATGCCCTAACATTCTCCTTCCTTATTTGTTCCTTTTTTTCTTTTTTCTAGTTACTAGGAGTTTGTGGGGTCTTTCCAAGTTTCCCTTAGGAGGGTTTTTTTCACCTCCATCATCAGAATTATCTATTGAATATTTCCTTTGCTCTTGAATTGCAGACTGGGATTTATGTTTGGGTAGGCCTCTTTTTTGAGAAATATTAGGAGACCATGAACTCCTCTCGTTCACACCTCATCCTCGTTGTATATATTGATCAGTAGTACTAACAATTGTTTTGATATCCTCTTGCCTATTCTCACTATAAAATGCTTTAGGGTTTTGACTATCACCCTCTTCTTCGCCAAATAGGAATGTATTAGCAAATGAGACATTGTACCTGATAGATGTCATGTGTTTCAAAAATGGTTGGATAGGATCAAATCTATTGATTTCATTTGCTTCCTTTAAGTTGAAATAATCGAACTGGACTTAAATTTCATTGATGTGTGTAATGTTTTTCACTGTCATCTCTCCAATTTTCCATGGCAAAGGAATGAACTGTCTTTTCATCTTTTCGTTAAAGAAATGGGCCTAGAATCTATATTTCTTCATACTTCAACAACAAATATTTTATCTGAAACATAATATGGAAGATACGAGGGTCTTTCACGAGAATAGTAAATTCTGATGATACTAAAATGCTCCATTGCTTCAAAGCTTCTTCTCTTATATAAGAAGGATGTTGCTTCTAGAGACAATCTAGATGTGTTTGGTCCATAAATAAATTTTTTGAAAGGAGAAATGAATGCATTGTTTACTTCATAAAAATGGTATATAGCCTTCTATTTCCATAAAGCAGGATACCGCATCTGAACAAGGTCGATCTTATAATTAACTTTCTTGGCCAAAGGAAAACATTTGAAAACATGACAGTGTGTAATGGAGAAAATTAGGTATGAGGACATGAATAATATTTTGTTCTTTTTAAAATTTTCCAACTGAAAAGATAATTCACTGGAGATAATATTTACCCATTCAATTGTTGTTCTTTCATGGATTGAAACTTACTATATACACAAAGTTGAACTTGGAATAGTAGTTGTAGATTCTTTCCTAGCTACTCTAGAAAATAAACCCTTTATTTCTCGATAGGGATTTTTTAATGAATTGACCTGAATACTTGAAAGATCCTCTCAAATAACTATTGGGTCTTCAAGATGTTCTCATAGAATCTCCAATCCTTCATTCTTTGCCTTCGAAAATTCCTTGGATTCATCCCCTTTGAAATTCATTGTCAGTTCTGGAAGTCTAAGCATTATCTTGAAGACTGAAGGTGCTAAGGAAATAGGATATTCCCCCTGTAGTTGAATTATTCTCTAATTCTTGTCAAATTTATCAATGTACCATAAAACCAACTCTTTGAAATCGTAGAACTCTAGAACACAGCCTTCCAGAGCGGTGCCTGGCGTCCAAATCTGGTTTGAACTCTTCTCTGGAAGTGGAAATGAAGAGTAATATATGTATTCCCTCGACCACTAAAACCTTTGATCTTCTTGTCCGAGTAAGTTGATGGTATCTCCAAAGAATTGTTCCTTTCTTTGGGTTGTCATACTTAATCAAGTTGACAAATTAATGTAGAGTTCTTTTCTAAACATTGTTACTAAAGTAAACCCTTTTACCATAAAATTCTTTGAGTTTTGATTCAAAGGATCATTAATAACAATTAAATTTAGAATTGATGAGGAATTGTCTCAAGAAGACCACCATTAATAACAGATTTTAATATTTAACCAATTTTAGTCATTTCCAGGAAAATTGTATTAAATGTACATCAGGGAATCTAATAAGATAAGATGTGGATTACTATGTGGCGATGGATGATCATAATGGTGGAACAATGAGGTAAGAGTACGGTGAGGTCAAGAGTATATGGAGGAGTAATGAAATCATCACATACTTGTGGCAAGACTTATATAATTTTACTAAGTGTTGAGATATCATGACGTTGTAGACAAGTGGGATGGCAAGGTATGGAGAAGAGTCATAATATCCTACGAACCTATGGTAAGACTTTGAAAATTTGTCTAAGTATAATAGTGTATCAGGATGGCATGGTTGCGGGTATAGAAAGGACAATTGGGAAGGTGCTTTAGACCCATGGTGGAACATTTAAAAAAAAAAATCTAAGTATAGGTGCAAAACAGAGGTGGCGTAAATTGATGGTGTGTTTTGGGGATCTTATAGGTTTGAAAAAAACTAAAAGATACATTATCAACCCGTGACAAAGTTGAAAATTTTCTAAGTATATGAAAACAATGAAGAAAATATACGAGAGAGATTGTACGATATTCAACCATTTGAGAATCAACAATACCCAATAGGGTAAAATTGGGAGTTGACGAGGTTTTGAAGTCCCCCCACCTAGTTACTAGTGGAAAACCCTCCAGCCTAAGTGTTTCCATATGGATTTCCCACCAAGTTAAATCATGGCCCTCTAACTTCAATCCAACAAATGAAATCTTTTTATCTTCATCTATATGGTGAACGCTAAAATAAATTTCCAGTTTTTGGCACCAATGATTCAGTTTTAATGCATCGATCTCACCTTGGTATGGCTTTATGTCCGCTTTCGCTTCCATCTTGAATAGGGAATATGAAGTGTTTATGGCACTAGAACGTGACTACTCTTTCTCAGGTTTTTTCTGCAACCCATTTTATGGGTCTTCATTATCTCCTAATTTCTCATATGATTTGATATCTAAGTTCAAGCATTCAACTTCTTTGAACGATCCGATATTGATTTCTAGAGCTTCCATGAGGAGGGAATTATTGTGAGATATGTCAGCGACCTTCTCTTCCATCCTTGAAAATATATGTTATGTTGGACCTTGAGGTTCGTTATGAACAGACTCATTGGCTATTGCCAGGATTTTGTGACTTTCTTCTTAAACCAATTCATGGATCCCTACAACTTTCCACAAATATCCCAAGAAAACCTACTCTGATACCAATATGATTTGTAATTTTTGTAGATATTTCACTGGAACAGTTCGTCACAATAGATCCAATAAATTAAATTGAAATCTACACTATGAAGGTTAAATTCCTTTATATTCCAACATCTTTAGTTATTGATTTTATTCTTATGCATGAAATATATAATATGTGGGAAATAGAGAATAATAAAATAAAATCACACACCATATACAAAATAACATAGATATTTTCTCAAGGAAACCATTATGGGAGAAAACCCAGCTAGAAGGTGAGGTTGTTCTACTCTCTTTTCTCTGGTATGGAAATAATGCAAGTATAAAGGAGAAGGAACTCTTTGTGGAGTTACCTGAGACCTGTAGCCTGTTAGGATTCTACAGAACATTAAGCCCCTTTGTTATTCTCTCTAATTTCCCACTCCCATTCATTCTTCTCTACTATGGAATAAAATACAATAACATAGAATGGAACCCCTTCTCCTCCTACGAACCCGGTATTTAACATAGCCCGATAGCCATATAGGGGTAGGGTTTTGAATTCCTCAACCCTCAATTGTGATAAGGTTTTGGACCTTCTAGAGTTTTCTTCTAAAATCCACTATGTGGCTAGCCCCACTTGTTTAAGTAATGGAGGTTGGTGTGGCATCCACTCGCACTATGGTGATCAAAATGGTAGTTCAACTTGCAAGAGGCATAACTTTCGCATACAAATTCTAATTGAGTGTATTCTTGCACCATTGCAAAGGTATTGGTGTGTAGAATATACACAGTGGCTCTATATTAAGGTTTGGATAGTAAAAAAGTGTCGTTTTATGCCTCAAAATGGCTCAAGAATATTTTAGATGGCTTTTTGGACCCAAATTTCCAAATTTGGACCAACTGCTAAAATGGCTCTACAAGTTGATTCCTCCAATTTTTTCACCCATAAAGCATCGAGATAGATGAAAAATAATATAATGATCCATTCCGAATCAAAAATGTTGGGAACAAGACTACTTCATTCAATTTACAAGAACTAAGCACTTAGGTGATAGTGAAGATTATAATTTAGAATTCCAAATATTGGCCACAAGGGTGTTTAACATAAGTGATGAACATTTGTTGGAAGCTTACATGGGTGGATTAAAAGAAGACATTAAACATGATATTTTCCTAAAACATCCTGAAAATATTATGGAAGTTAAGCAATTTTCTCACCATATTCAAGCCAAGAATAAGGCTACA